>UESW01003055.1:63375-85794 GCA_900491605.1 Calamus simplicifolius | reverse complement strand
ATCACTAATTAGCAAATATTACAATGATGTTATATTGCAATCATTATTTATTAGAATACCATAATTTATTATTATATTAAATTATAATATTATAAACTAATATATGTTAATATATATTATAATATGTTATATTAATATTATGACATAATATATATATATTATGTAAATTTTTTTTTGGCCTAACCGTGGCCTAGCCACAGGCCACGGCCGGCCACGACCAGGCGCAGCCGAAGCCGGCGACGATGGCTACGGCAACGTTCGTGGTCGGCGACGGGAGGGGAAGGGCGGTGGGGGTGGGGGGTGGGGGGGGACTTAATTTTTTTTTTGCCCTTACCGTAGCTTCGCTACCGTGGCCAAGCAACGGTCGGCCACCAGCCGGCCGTTGGGGGACTTAATTCTTCTTTTTTTTGCCCTTATCGTGGCCTGGCCACCGTGGCCAGGCCATGGCCGGCCACCAGCCGGCCACGGCCGTGGCCAAGCCATGGCCGGCCACCAGCCGGCCACGGCCGTGGCCAAGCCATGGTCGGCCACCAGCCAACCATGGCCACAGCCGTGGTCGGGAGCGGAGGGGGAGGGCATGGGGGGAACATTTTTTTTTTGCCCTTCCATCGCCTGGCCACAGTGTGGCGAGGCCACGGCCGACCACCAGTCGGCCGTGGCGGGGGGGGGGGTGGGAGGGACTTTTTTTTTGCCCTTACCATGGCTTGGCCACCGTCGTAGGCCATGGTCGGCATGGCCGTGGCTGGCGACGACAGCCCCGGCCATGACCATGGCCCGCGGCTGTGGCTGTGGCCGATGACGACGGCCACGGCCGTGGCAAGGCTGATGAGATGGCCACGCCGTGGCCATGGCCGATGACATGGCACGGCCGTGGCCGGCAATGGGAGGGGATGGGGCGGGGGGGGGGAGCAGATTTTTTTTTTTGCCCTTCCCGTGGCCTGGCTAATGTGGCCAGGCCACGGCCGGCCACCAGCCTGCCACAACCATGGCCATCGACAGAAGGGGGAGGCAGGGGGAAAACATTTTTTTTTTGCCCTTCTAGTGGCCTGGCCACCGTGGCCAGGCCATGGCCAGCCACCAGCCATCCACGGCCGGGCGCGGCCGTGGTCGGTGACGGGATGGGGAGGGCAGGGGGAACAGATTTTTTTTTTGCCCTTCCCATGGCCGTGGCGACGACGGAGGGGGAGGGGGGGATAAACATATATTTTTTTCCCCCTTCCCGTGGCCAAGCCACGACCGGCCACCAGCTAGCCATGGCCATGGCGGCGACGGGAGGGGGAGGGCGGTCGGGGGGGGGGGGATAGATTTTATTTTTTTTTGCCCTCTCGTGGCCTGGCCACAGTGCCAGGCCACGGCCGGCCACCAGCCAGCCACCAGTCGGCCACGGCCAGGCACAGCCGTGGCCGACGACGATGGCCACAGCCGGGCACAGCCGTGGCCGGCGATGGGAGAGGGGGCAGGGGGGAACAGATTATTTTTTCCCCTTGCCATGGCCTGGCCACCATGGGCAGGCCACGCCGGCCACCAGCCGGCCATGGCTGAGCGCTGTCGTGGCCGACGATGATGGCCACAGCCGACGATAGGAGGGGGGAGGGCGGGGTCGGGGGGAAACAGGTTTTTTGTTTGCCCTTCCCGTGGCCTAGCCACCGTGGCCAGGCCACGGCTGGCCACTAGCCAACCATGGCCGGGCACGGCCATGGCCGACGACGACGGCCACTGCCGTGGCCGGCGACGGGAGGGGAGGGCAGGCGGGGGAATATTTTTTTTTTCCTTCTCGTGGCCATGCCACGGACACGGCCATGGCTGGCGACGGGAGGGGGAGGGTGGGGGGGGGGGAACAGATTTTTTTTGCCCTTCCAGTGGCCAGGCCCCGACCGGGCATTTCCGTGGTCTGATGGGAGGGGGAGGGCGGGGGGGGGGGGGGGGGGGGAACATTTTTTTTTTTGCCTTCACGTGTATTGGCCATCGTGGGCAGGCCACAGCAAGGGCGGCCGTGGCTGGTGATGGGAGGGGGAGGGCAAAGGGAACATATATATATATTTTTTTTGCCCTTCCCGCGGCCTGGCCACCCTGCTAGGCCATGGCCGGGCGCAGCGTGGCCGGCGACGGGAGGGGGAGCGCAGGGGGAACATTTTTTTTTTTGACCTTCCCATGGCCTGACCACGGCCGGGCGCTGCCGTGGTCGGTGGAGGGGGGAGGCGGGGTTAGCCGGGTGTAAGCCGTGGCCGCCGACGACGGCCACTACCGTGGCCAGCAACGCCGTTGCCGGCGACGGTAGAGTGAGGGCAGGGGGAGGGGAACAGATTTTTTTTTCCCTTCACATGGCCTAGCCACTGTGGCAAGGACATGTCCGGCCACCAACCGGCCATGGCCGAGCATGGCCGTGGCCGACGATGATGCCCATGGCCACGGCCATGGCCGATGACGGGAGGGGGAGGGCGGGGTGGGGGTGAAACATGTTTTTTTTTTACCTTCCCGGGCCTGGCCACGGTGGCCAGGCCACGCCGGTCACCAGCCAGCCATGCTGGGCGAGGCCGTGGCCGATGACGACTGCCACTGCCATGGTCGGCAACGGGAGGGGAGTGCAGGCGGGGAACATACTTTTTTTTGCCCTTCTCGTGGCCTAGACAACGTTGCTAGGCCACGGCCGGCCACCAGTCAACCACACCTGAGCGCAGCCATGGCCGACGACGATGGCACGGACACGGTCGTGGCCGATGACAGGAGGGGAGGGTGGGGGGGAACATATTTTTTTTTGCCCTTCCCGTGGCGAGGCCACGACCGGGCGTGCCCATGGCCGGCGACGGGAGGGGGAGGGCAGATGGGAACAAAATTTTTTTGTCCTTCCCGTGGCCTGGACACCGTGTCCGGGCCACGGCCGGCCACCAGTCGGCCACGGCCGAGAGCGGCCATGGCCGACGACGATGGCCACGGCTACGGCCGTTTTCGGCGACGGGCAGGGGGGGAACAGATTTTTTTTCTCCTTCCGATGGCTAGGCCACGGCCAGACACGGCCGTAGTCAGTGACAGGAGGGGTGGGCAGGGGGAACACATTTGTTTTTTTTTTCCTTCCGTGGCCTGGCCATCGTGGCCAGCCACGGCCGGCCACTAGCCGGCCATGGCTCAGCGCGGCCATGGCCGACGACGATGGCCACGGCCACGACCGTGGCTGACAATGGCAGGGGAAAACATTTTTTTTTTTGCCCTTCCCGTGGCCAGGCTACGGCTGGCCACCAGTTGACCATGGCCATGGTCGGCGACGGAAGGGAGGGCGGGGTGGGGGGGGGGAGGAACATTTTTTTTTGCCCTTTCTGTGGCCTGGCCACCGTGGCCAGGCCATGGCCGGCCACCAGCAGGCCATCGCCGGGCGTGGCCGTGGCCGACGACGGGAGGGGGAGGGGGGAAATAGATTTTTTTTCCCTTCCCATGGCCAGACCATAGCCATGGTCGGCGACGGGAGGGGGAGGGCTGGGGGAATAGATTTTTTTTTTGCCCTTCCGTGGCTAGGCCACGGCCGAGTGCGGTCGTGGTCGACGATGGGAGGGGGAGGGTGGGTGGAGGAAACATTTTTTTTTGCCCTTCCCGTGGCCTAGCCACCGTGGTCAGGCCACGGCTGGCCACCAGCCTGCCACGGCCAAGCACGGCCGTGGCCGACGATGATGGCCAGGGCCACGGCTGTGGCCCGCGATGGGAGGGGGAACGCAGGGCGGAACCGATTTTTTTCTTTTTTTACCCTTCTCGTGGCCTAGCCACCGCGACCAGGCCATGGCCACCCACAAGCCGGCCACGGCCGGGCACAGTTATGAACTTAAATACATTTAATTGAAACTCGGTTCAAAACTGATTTCTAAGTGCCACTTGAATAAATAACCAATCTTAATTCCTGAAACACTTATCAAATCTATCAGAAACACAATGAATATACTCATGACTTTTGTTAATCATCAAAATTAATTAATTAGGTAAATAATTTCTTAATAATTTTCCCAACACATTGCCTTCTTCCTACACATAGTAAAGCCATGGAACCTGCGCTATCATCACTGAAAGGTCTCGAAGGGAGTTTTACCAGGCAAGGTATCACTTTCTTCCTACTCTCTGGCTGCAACCCTCTCACCGTGCCATGAGAGCCATTGGAAACCAGGGGCGGAAGGGGGATGGAACAAGGAACACTCTGATCTCCATAAAGAGACCACGCTGAAGAAGGTCATAGGAGAACCTCTTCCTCCCGACTGATAGAGACTCCCAAGAAACGCAGCTCATCAGAAGCCTTGAACTTGGGTATGATCTCTTTCTCATCGAAAGCCTCTTCCTCCGTGTCACTGTTTGCGACGCAATTATGCATCGCTAAAAATTAATATTTTATAATATTAATATATTCATTAATTATTATAGAGTATAATATTTAAAATTATATAGTGATAATTTTATATATTGATATATTATAATCTATGCTACTCGTTCCGCTGCAGCCCCAGGGTGACATGGGTGGCCACGATGTTACATGTCCGCTTCCTTGAGGAACCTTCCATGGGCGGCGCTGCTGCCCCTTTCTCCCCTCCTCCGCCCTTGGCGGCGATTTGATATCTTATCGTGGGTTGCCTCCAAAAGTATTGCACAACTCTACTACAAAAGAATATGAAAATAATCAAGCTTTCAACAGAATAACCATACTTGTATGCATCAAAAGTGCTAAATTTCCTGTTGGGATGTCATTTTTTCTTTACTGATTCCTTGACTGATTGGCGATATATAGCACAAACAGCTCCCATGCAGAGCTTGAAATCCTCTAGAATTGAAGAAAGCAGTTCCTAAATGTCCCAGTTCATAGTTTTCTTTCTACAATGATTCTTAGAAAAATCTCCATTAGAAGCTAAATCAGCAGCTTCTCTTTCAGAAGCATTGTCGAATCCAGCATCATATAGTGCTGTTGGGATGTCATTTTCCCTTTACTGATTCTTTGACTGATTGGCGATATATAGCATAAACAGCTTCCATGCAGAGCTTGAAATCCTCTAGAATTGAAGAAAGCATATCTTCCTAACTATCCCAGTTCATAGTTTTCTTTCTACAATGATTCTTTGCAAACTCTCCATTAGAAGCTAAATCAGCAGCTTCTCTTTCAGAAGCGTCATCGAATCCAGCATCATATAGTGCTGTTGGATGTCGTTTTCCCTTTACTGATTCCTTGACTGATTGGCGATATATAGCACAAATAGCTTCCATGCAAAGCTTGAAATCCTCTAGAATTGAAGAAAGCATATCTTCCTAACTGTCCCAGTTCATAGTTTCCTTCTACAATGATTCTTAGCAAAATCTCTATTAGAAGCTAAATCAGTAGCTTCTCTTTCAGAAGCGTCGTCGAATCCATCATCATATAGTGCTATTGGGATGTCGTTTTCCCTTTACTGATTCCTTGATTGATTGGCGATATAGCACAAACAGCTTCCATACAGAGCTTGAAATCCTCTAGAATTGAAGAAAGCATATCCCTAAACCCCTAAACCTTAAAACCCTATTTAGCGACACATACTAATTCATTGCTAATATGTTGCTGTTTAGCGATGCAATTATGTGCGTCACTGTTTAGGGACGCATAATTGCGTCGCTAAACAGCAACGCATAGTTGCGCTGCTAAACAGCAACACATATTGATGAGTCGCTATATGCGTTGCTATTTAGCAACGAAAATTTTTGGAGTCGCTAAATCCATCGCTAATTAGCGACTGATTTAATGAGTCGCGAAATTTGCATCGCAGATTTCATGGGCCACAATTGCATTGCAATTTTGTTGTTATTTTGTGACAAAAATTTGCATCACTAAATTGCATCGTTATTTCATGAATTTCTTGTAGTGGAAGTGCAAGTTATCAGTACTTTTATAAAATGACCATTGAACTACCATTAATTATTCTATTAGCTAGTAGTGGTGGGTTTTTTTGTTATTAAAATCTACTCTGATGCCTCCTTAAAGGATCTCCTAACTAGACATTTGACCAAAGTTTTTTGTCACCAAAAACAGAAAGTGTTATAACTAATATATTGTCAAAATTTTGGTTGCATTACGTAGATCAAGGTGGAAGAATACCTGGGATGAAAGTGAGATATAAGTTATAACTATTAAAAATGCGATACCCTATTTTGCATGCCAGATTCTTTTCAAAAATATTAAAAAAAAGAAAAAAAAATAAAACCATCAACCGAGAAGCTTCTGTTTTGAGTCCTTTTTTAAACTGGTGTCAAATGACACCGGTTTTATGGTTTTAGCATGGAAGATAAAAATTTTACACAAATGGGGTTAAAGGAAAAAAACACCACTTGATATGACATTTTTAAAAGTCAAAAAGCGCCATTTGAAATGACGCTTTAAAATGGCGCTTTCAAAGCGCCACTTGCCCATTTTATTTCTACAAAAAGTTCTTTCTTTTTTGCATGAAAGCGCCACTTGCCCATTTTATTTCTACAAAGAGTTCTTTCTTTTTTGCATGAACTAGTAGTGCTTCTTAAAAGCATCATTTGAGATGGTGCTTTTAAGAAGCGCCATTTGAAATGGTGCTTTTAAAGTGCCATTTCAAATGGCATTTTTCCCTTTAACCCCATTTGTATAAAATTTTTATCTTCCAAGCTAAAATCGTAGAACCGGTGTCATTTGACACCGGTTCAAAAAGGGCTCCTTCGTTCCTGACCAAAACCACCATTTTTTCCTCCTTCCCCGTCCTATTTCAGAACATGCGAGACCCTCTCCAACTTCCTCCGCCCTCATTTCGATGCCATCCTTCGTTTTTGCACCATTGCCACCTCCCTGATATACTCCATCGCCATAGCTGCTGTCGTTGCCATCGTAGCTGTGCTTCCCTCGACTGTGGGGTTCCAAGGATAGTCTTAAGATTCTTGCCACCTCTTTCTTCCATGAGCATCATTGGTCTTCTCTTCTTCTCCATCTTTTCCCCTTTCTCCCACTGCGAATGCCACACGTAGTCAATCTCCCATTTGTTGCCCAGATGTAGCAACCCAAGAGGGGAATAAATTGGGTTATAAAAAAATGATTACTATGCAAGTATGTGCTTAAACCCTAATTTTGATTTGCAGCGGTGTAGTGGAGTGCACAGAATGATAACAGTAGAGAATCAAACAACCACAAACACACAAGTTTATAGTGGTTCGGTGCCAAACTCAGCACCTACATCCACTCCCCAAAACCTTTGGGAATTCCACTAATCGTATCACAACGATTACAACCTCTAGCCAAACCAGGCTAGCCCTCTTGTTTATACGGCACAAGGCAGCCAAAAACCCCTAGCCAAACCAGGCTAGTCCTCTTGTTTCACGGCACAAGGAAGCCAAATCCCCTAGCCAAACCTAGGCTAGTCCTCTTGTTTCAAGGCACAAGGAAGCCAAAAATAATCAGGGTTAACACTAACCCTTTTACAAAAAATCAAGGAATGATAAAGAGAAGCTCCTACAATGAGCAAATATTCAGAGTATACTTTACAATTTTTGAAGCAATAAACTCAGCAATAAATGAACGAGGTCGAAGTAGCTGAAGTCTTGATTGCTTGAAAAGCTTCAAAGATCCGGACGACTTTTTGGAGCAATGAATGAACTTGAATGCACAGCAACAACCACTCAACAATATGCAATATGGCTCTTTTCTTGGATTTTCTTTCTCTTTAAAAACTCTTTTTCAAAATCGTCATGGTGTGCTTCAAATCCCACCTTTTATAATCATCCAACAAGAAAAGATCCGTTAGATACATTAGGAACAAATGGAAATAAAAACGGGAAGAAAATATAACCGTTAAAATGTTTCCCTTAAGCATTGAATGCAGATCTCCATTTGAGGAAGGAAGAGCACTGCAAAAATTCAAAAATCCAAAAGTTAAATGTAGCTTAAAATAGCAATAGAGAGAGAGTAAGAGAGAAAAGCAAACTCAAGAACTCAGGCGGTAGTTGGCTGAAAGAATAACTCCAGGTAGCTGAAGCAAGAAACATTCGGCCAAGACTTAAGCAAAAGTCCTCAGCTAGCTAGTCAGCTAGCTCACAAGAGAGGCCACAGTTGAAAAAATGTCCAGAGGCAGCTCATTAGTTAACTAAACAGGTTGCTAGTTAGCTCTCCAGCTAACTAACAGCAAAAGCAACGGCCAGGACAAAAAGGTACAGAACTAGTTAGCTCACCAGCTAACTAAACAATCGATAGTTAGCTTTCCAGCTAACTAACAGGAAAAACAAAAAGTCAGGAGAAATTGCCAGTTAGCTCCCCAGCTAACTAAAAAAGAACCTCTGGGCTGCAGGAATAACAGGAGATGGGGAGTTAGCTCTTCAATTAGCTAAAGATAGCCAGTTAGCTCACTAGCTAACTAATTCAAAAAGTACAGAAACCCAGCTTAGTTAGCTCTCCAGCTAACTAAGAAAAGATAGCTAGCTAGTTAGCTAACTAGCTAGCTTTCCAGTTAGCTAAGCAGAGAACCAAACGGCCAGTGGAGAGAGGAGTTAGCTCTTCAGCTAACTAAATTTCAAATCGCACGGCCACACGGTGAAAAATAGTTAACTAACCAGTTAGCTCCAGGATAAAATAGTTAGCTAAGCAGTTAACTAAAAGAAACGTCAGCTAGCTAGAAAATCCAGCTAGCTCACCAGTTAACTAGAATTTAATACTATTCGGCCAGGCAACTGGAGTTAGCTAAAGAATTCCAGTTAGCTAACAAGCTAGCCAACCAGCTAGCTAAATTTATAGAGTGTTCGGCCAAGCACTTGACGAGCATTTTAGTTAGCTGAAGAACCTTCAGCTAGCTAACAAGCTAGCTAACAGCTAGCTAAAATACAAGATCGTTCGGCCAAGCAATGAAATGATTCCCAGCTAGCTGAAAGTCATGCCAGTAGCTAAATGGAATAACAAGCTAGCTAACCAGTTAACTCCCAAGCTAATAAAAATATTCAAAGCAAATTAAATGAAGTACTTTCTTACCAATGAAATTTTGCATGAAGATACTTACTTGCAAGGCGACCGAACTTCCCTGTATCAAGCTTAGAATTGCCTAATTTTTTGTAATCATCAAAATCAATCTGGGGTCAACAATCTCCCCCTTTTTGATGATGACAAAACCTTTAAGCACAAGGAGCAAATATAGGAAGTAGACAGGAGTGTAATCAGAAAACATTATTTCTCCCCCTGTCAATCTGAATAAGTGAACTCTTTTTCTCCCCTGAATATATGGAGTTATTATTTTACTCCATTCCTTAATGTATGCAATAATTCTTCTCCCCCTTTTTCATTAATCAAAAAGAAGTTTGAAGAGTTTTGCAATAAATTTAAGCATAATATATCAAGGAGATGTAACATCATACATAATTTGAGCAGTCATTCAGATCATTACAAAATAGAGTAATACAAACATTACATGCCATGGTCTCAAGTCATAAAACATAGTCATAAACATGCATCACAGAAACAGTACTAAGTACGGTTACAACATAAGTCAAACATAATCACTTGTCGTCATCAGAAGAAGAAATATGCACTGAAGAAACATTTGGCTTGTTTGAAGATCCAGGCTTGTCGGAGGAAGGCCGTGTCGGTGGAGTCCAAAGGTGCGGATGAGAAAAAGAAGCATCAGGCGCAGAGGCGGCAGAAAGAGTGATGTAAGTCTCCATGAGTTGACTCAGCCTTGAGAGGATGCGTCCAATGGTCAACAGCGTTTGCTGCATCCCGGGTCTGGGTCTCTGTAGATCTCATTTGGTGCTCTACCCACTCTGCCTTAGTTTCAAAATTCTCAAGCTTACCTTTTAGGAAATTAATCTCTTTTAGGATCCGCTCCATGACAGATTCATTGTGATGAAAAACTCTTCCATTGAGAATGTTCACATCATGGACAAGTCTCTCAAGAATAAGTTTAAACTGAGATATGTTTTCAAAAACAGAAGAAATATGTGGTACGAGAGTCTGATCATTGACAGAAGAAGCACTGTCTCCAGAGCTTCGACTAGAAGTGGCAAGGGTCAATTCATTGATAATGAGGCGAATTTGATCATCACTTATACGACTACAAGGAAGAGGAGCAGGAGCTTGATTGTCATTACGATAAGAAGGTCCAGGAGCATTCATATTGGGTGGATCAGATTGAAAAGGATTTTGATCATCAGACATAGCAGCAAGGTAAGGATTCGGATGGTTGAAGTCAAAGTTGAAGAAGTTCTGAGGAGAACAAGCAGATTGAGTTACAGTTGGCGGTGGCATTACAGTTGGCGTTCATAAAGATGAAAAGACTTAAAGTGTAGCATACTCATTAATTTGACAGGATGTTCCCTTTAATTGATTTGATTTAAAAGATGTCATCAATTAGATATCATATCAATTCATTAATGGATTTATTAAATGGTTGGATCAAACATAATTCTCTTCTGATTTCATAAAATTTTGTTTCATCAAGAGGCTTAGTAAAAATATCAGCAATTTTTTTCAGTATTTAAAAATTCAATAACAACATTTCCATTATTTATGTGATCTCTAATGAAATGATGTCTAATTTCAATATGTTTATTCTGGAATGTTGAATAGGATTCTTAGTTAAACTGATTGCACTTGTATTATCACATTTTATAGGTATGCTTTTTGTTTAATACCATAATCTTCTAGCTGTTGCTTAATCCATAAGATTTGAGCACAGCAACTTCCAGCTGCAATGTATTCGGCCTCGGCCGTAGACAGTGCTACTGAAGTTTGCTTTTTGCTAAACCATGAAATTAAGTTAACACCTAGAAACTGGCAAGTTCCAGTGGTTGATTTCCTATCTAATTTACATCCAGCAAAGTCAGAATCAGTGTATCCTATTAAGTCAATGCTAGATTGTTTATCATACCATATACCCAAATTTATTGTTCCATTTAAATATTTAAATATTCTTTTAACAGCAAGCAAGTGTGATTCTTTAGGATTGGCTTGATATCTTGCACACATGCAAACACTAAATAAAATATCTGGCCTACTAGCAGTTAAATATAATAATGATCCAATCATGCCTCTATATAATTTTAAATCAACAGATTTTCAGAATTATAAGATTCAAGTCTACATGATGAGCTCATAGGGGTACCGATACTCTTGGATGTCTCCATGCCAAACTTCTTGATCATTTCTTTGGTATATTTGGATTGGCTTATGAAGATCCCATCTTTGCTTTGTTTAATTTGTAGTCCGAGGAAGTAGGTCAGCTCACCCATCATACTCATCTCGAACTCTCCCTGCATAAGCTTAGCAAAGTCTTTGCACAAAGAATCATTAGTGGCACCAAATATGATATCATCAACATAGATTTGAATAATTAATATATCTTTATTTTATCTTTTAATAAATAAAGTTGTATCCACAGTTCCTCGAATAAAATCATTACTAATCAAGAATTTGCTTAATCTTTCATACCATGCCCGGGGCGCTTGTTTCAAACCATATAAAGCTTGTTTAATTTGAAAACGTGATTTGGAAACAAGTGATTTTCAAAGCCGGGTGGTTGTTCCACAAAAACTTGTTCAGCAATATATCCATTCAAGAAAGCGCTTTTAACATCCATTTGATACAATTTAAAATTCATATAACAAGCATAAGCAAGAAGTAATCTAATAGCTTCTAATCTAGCAACAGGGGCATAAGTTTCATCAAAATCAATTCCCTCTCTTGATTATAACCCTTAGCTACTAATCTTGCCTTATTTCTAATTATATTACCATGTTCATCTAATTTGTTTCTATAAACCCATTTAGTTCCAATAATTTGATGATCATGAGGTCTTTCAATAAGAGTCCAAACATTATTTCTTTCAAATTGGTTAAGTTCCTCATGCATGGCATTAATCCAATCAACATCATTTTTAGCATCATCATAACATTTAGGTTCAATTTTAGATACAAATGCTAAATTATTACAAGCATCTCTAAATGATGATCTAGTTCTAACTCCTTGAGAAGGATCACCAATAATTAGATCTTTGGGTGACTAAGAACATACCTCCAACCTCTTTCTAATTCATCATTACCTTGTGAGGCTTCAGGTAGGTCAGCGTTCCCTTCTCCATTTACCTCTTGTGTATCTGTGTCGTTCTTATCCTTCAGTGTGATGTCCTTGAATTGATCTTCAATGTCATCTGCATCATTTATACCTTTTCCCTTCCTTGATGGAAGATCATTAGATTCATCAAAGATAACATGAATTGATTCTTCAACTACTAAAGTCTTTTTGTTGAATATTCTAAAAGCTCTACTATGTAAAGAATATCCGAGAAAAATTCCTTCATCAGACTTAGCATCAAATTTATCAAGGTTTGATTTTCCATTATTTAATACAAAACATCGGCATCCAAAAACATGAAAGTAACTTATATTAGGTTTTCTTCCTTTCCAAAGTTCATATGGAGTCTTTTTCAAAACAGGTCTGATTAATGCACGATTTAAAACATAACATGCAGTGTTAATAGCTTCTGCCCAAAAATATTTTGGAAGATTGCTTTCACACAACATGGTACGCGCCATTTCCTCTAATGTTCTATTCTTTCTTTCAACTACTCCATTTTGTTGTGGTGTTCTTGGTGCAGAAAAATTATGTTCAATTCCATTTTCATTACAAAATTCTTCAAAAGATTTATTTTCAAATTCTTTTCCATGATCACTTCGTATCGACAAAACAGAAGAATTCTTTTCGTTTGTAATTCTTTTAAATAATTTTTGAAATGCTGAAAATGCTTCGTCTTTACTAGATAGAAATAAAACCCATGTAAAGCGAGAAATCATCAATAACAACAAAACCGTATCTTTTACCTCCTAGACTAGTTGTTCTTGTAGGACCGAATAAATCCATATGCAAGAGCTCCAAAGGTCTAGTGGTTGAAACTAAATTCTTTGATTTAAAAGAAACTCGGGTTTGTTTTCCAAATTGACAAGCATTACAAATCTTATCTTTTTCAAAAACAAGTTTTGGCAAACCATGTACTAAATCCTTCTTAATTAATTTAGATAGTAAATCCATGCTTGCATGAGCTAGCCTACGATGCCATAACCAACTATTATCAGTTTTATTATTTGTAGCAACTAGGCAATCAATATTTTGATCATGCAAATCATTTAAATTAACAATGTATACATTACCATGCCTATGACCAACAAATTTCATGTTTTCATTAGCAGGATTTTTAACAATGCATAGAGATGATTCAAATGTAACATTAAATCCTTTGTCACATAATTGACTAATGCTAAGTAAATTGTGTTTCAGTCCTTTCACAAGCAAAACATTATCAATATAAGCATGAGGTGTGATACCTATTTTTCCAATGCCAATTATTTTTCCTTGGCCATTATCACCGAAAGTAACAGCACCTCCATCTTTTGCTTCCAAAGTGATGAATTGCGATTCATCACCGGTCATGTGTCTTGAGCACCCGCTATCCAAGTACCATTGTCTTTTAATTGCTCGGGTTGCAAGACACACCTGCATACACAATTTCAATTTTTGTTTTTAGGTACCCAAGCTTTCTTGGGTCCTTTAGGGTTAGTCAAGATGGTTCCTTTTGGAACCCATATTTTTCTTATCTTTTGTGTTTGACAAATATAAGCTTTGTGTCCAATTTTTCCACATTTAAAACATGTAATTTTAGTAGAATCATCAGCATGCTCATAAATATTTTTCAAAAATTTTTGTCTTTCAAAAGTATTGTATCCAAGACCAGCTCTATTGTAAACAGCTCTTTGACTATTTAAAATCATTTCTAATTTTTCTGAACTTAGACTAAATCTATCAACAATTGGTTTTAATTTATTCACTTCATTTTTCAAATCTTGGTTTTCCTTTAACAATGATTCATTATCCTTTGAAATTCTTTCTTTTCAAGAGTAAGATTTTTGATTTCATTTTTCAATTCTTTGCTTTTTGAACTTAAATTTGCAAAATCATCAATAAGTTCATAAAATGCACATTGTAATTCATCAAAGGTAAAGTCATCTAAAAAGTTAGGGCTTACCTCATCATTATCAGCCATGAAGCAAACATTTGCAACTTCAGTTTTCTCTTCATCTTCTGAACTTGTTGCTTCACTGTCGCTCCAAGTGGCCATCATTGCCTTCTTCTTTATTCTTTTAGATCCTTTCTTTAATAGTGGACAATCTGGTCTGATGTGTCCAGGCTTCTTGCACTCATAGCATGTAGGAGGTTCACTCTTTTCCTTATCTTTGCTATGGTCTCCTTTGACAAATTATTTTCTTTTTCCAAATTTCTTTCTCTTCATGAACCTTTTAAATTTCCTTGAAATAAGTGCCATTTCATCATCTTTCTCACTGTCACTTGTGGTTTCTTCACTTTCATCTTCTTGAGTTGCACTCTTCAAAGCCATAGTCCTTTTCTTCTTTGATTCATCTTCATCGATATGTTGTCGTTGCTGAAGCTCATGAGTCATCAAAGAACCGACCAACTCTTCAAGTGATAAAGTGTTGAGATCTTTTGCTTCTTGAATTGCAGTGACTTTTGCTTCCCATGTCCTAGGTAAAGATCTTAAGATTTTTCTAACAAGATCACTGTTAGCATAAGATTTTCCAAGACTTTTCAATCCATTAATAATGTCAGTAAATCTTGTAAACATATCAGTAATATTTTCAGCAGGATCCATCTTAAATAATTCATACTTATGAACAAGCATATTTATTTTGGATTCCTTGACTTGATTTGTACCCTCATGGGTGACTTCAAGTCTATCCCAGATTTCTTAGCAGACATACAAGTAGATATGCGATTAAACTCATTTGCATCAAGAGAGCAATAAAGAACATTCATAGCCTTAGCATTTAATTGAGCTAATTTCTTGTCTTGCTCATCCCATTCAGATTCAGGTTTTGCAATATTAATATTTTCAATCATAATAGTGGGTGTGTGTGGTCCATTAATTATGATTCCCCATAAATCATAATCTAGTGCTTGAATGAAGATTTTCATTCGTGCTTTCCAATATGTGTAATTTGTTCCATTGAACAAAGGTGGTCTATTAGTTGATTGTCCTTCAGTCAACATAGAACTCATTGGGATTACTACTGATCTTTGGCTCCAAGCTAATCAAAGCTATAGAAATCAAGAGCACTCTGCTCTGATACCACTTGTTGCCCAGATGTAGCAACCCAAGAGGGGGTGTGATTGGGGTAAAAATTAATAGTGTATGTGCTTATAAATTTGCAGCGGTGAGTGGAGTGCATGCAGTAAGAATCAAACAACCACAAACACACAGAAGTTTATAGTGGTTCGGTGCCAAACTCAGCACCTACATCCACTCCCCAAAACCTTTGGGAATTCCACTAATCGTATCACAACGATTACAACCTCTAGCCAAACCAGGCTAGCCCTCTTGTTTATACGGCACAAGGCAGCCAAAAACCCTAGCCAAACCAGGCTAGTCCTCTTGTTTCACGGCACAAGGAAGCCAAATCCCCTAGCCAAACCTAGGCTAGTCCTCTTGTTTCAAGGCACAAGGAAGCCAAAAATAATCAGGGTTAACACTAACCCTTTTACAAGAATATCAAGGAATGATAAAGAGAAGCTCCTACAATGAGCAAATATTCAGAGTATACTTTACAATTTTTGAAGCAATAAACTCAGCAATAAATGAACGAGGTCGAAGTAGCTGAAGTCTTGATTGCTTGAAAAGCTTCAAAGATCTGACTTTTTGGAGCAATGAATGAACTTGAATGCACAACAACATCCACTCAACAATATGCAATATGAGCTCTTTTCTTGGATTTCTTTCTCTTTAAAAACTCTTTTTCAAATCGTCATGGTGTGCTTCAAATCCCACCTTTTTATAATCATCCAACAAGAAAAGATCCGTTAGATACATTAGGAACAAATGGAAATAAAAATGGGAAGAAAATATAACCGTTATAAATGTTTCCCTTAAGCATTGAATGCTGATCTCCATTTGAGGAAGGAAGAGCACTACAAAAATTCAAAAATCAAAAGTTAAGTGTAGCTTAAAATAGCAATAGAGAGAGAGTAAGAGAGGAAAAGCAAACTCAAGAACTCAGGCGGTAGTTGGCTGAAAGAATAACTCCAGGCAGCTGAAGCAAGAAACCATTCGACCAAGACTTAAGCAAAAGTCCTCAGCTAGCTAGTCAGCTAGCTCACAAGAGAGGCCACAGTTGAAAAAAGACGTCCAGAGGCAGCTCATTAGTTAGCTAAACAGGTTTAGTTAGCTCTCCAGTTAACTAACAGTAAAAGAAATGGCCATGACAAAAAGGTACAGAACACATAGTTAGCTCACCAGCTAACTAAACAATCGATAGTTAGCTTTCTAGCTAACTAACAGGCAAAACAAAAGTGTCGTTCATTGCCAGTTAGCTCCCCAGCTAACTAAAAAAGAGAACCTCTGGGCTGCAAGAATAACAAAAGATGGGGAGTTAGCTCTTCAGTTAGCTAAAAGATAGCCAGTTAGCTCACAAGCTAACTAATTCAAAAATAGTACAGAAACCGCCCAGCTTAGTTAGCTCTCCAGCTAACTAATAAAAAGATAGCTAGCTTCCCAGTTAGCTAATGAAAAGATAGCTAGCTTTCCAGTTAGCTAAGCAGAGAAATCAAACGGCCAATGGAGAGAGGGAGTTAGCTCTTCAGCTAACTAAATTTTTAAATCGCACGGCCACACATTTACCTGTGAAAAATAGTTAACTAACCAGTTAGCTCCAGGATAAAATAGTTAGCTAAGCAGTTAACTAAAAGAAACATCAGCTAGCTAGAAAATCTTGCAGCTAGCTCACCAGTTAACTAGAATTTAATACTATTCGGCTAGGCAACTGGAGTTAGCTAAAGACGTATTCTAGTTAGCTAACAAGCTAGCCAACCAGCTAGCTAAATTTATAGAGCGTTCGGCCAAGCACTGTGACGAGCATTTTAGTTAGCTGAAGAACCTTCAGCTAGCTTACAAGCTAGCTAAACAGCTAGCTAAAATACAAGATCGTTCGACCTAAGTAATGTAAATGATTCCCAGCTAGCTGAAAGTCGTGCCAGTTAGTTAAATGGAATAACAAGCTAGCTAACCAGTTAACTCCCAACTAATATAAATATTCAAAGCAAATTAAATGAAGTACTTTCTTACCAATGAAATTTTGCATGCAGATACTTATTTGCAAGGCGACCGAACTTCCCTGTATCAAGCTTAGAGTTGCATATCTATTTTGTAATCATCAAAATCAATATGGGGTCAACACCATCCATTGTGGCCGTCCTCCCTATTTCCTCCACCATCACTGTCGCCTCCCACTCCTCCCTCTCTCTCCTCCATAGACATTCTCTCGTCATTGGCCATCAGTCACTGCCCCGTCTTCACCTCCGTCTCAAGATCCACAGCCGTCGCTGCCGTCTGCCATCCCTTCCTCCACTGCTGCCAACCTCTTCCCTTATCTTCTTCGTCACTAGATCCTCATCAGCCACCTTTCTTCATCGTGGCTACCATCATTGCCACCAGATCTCGCTCTCTACAATCCCTCCTTCCTTACCATCGCCAACGTCAAGCAATTTTCGTCAGCTTGCTTGTCTCCTTCGTCGATCTCCATTCCTGTTGGATTTTTAATCCAACATTGGGCTTATGTGTGAAATAATTATGCATTGCGTACTATCAAATAAGGTTAAGCTCAATTAAAAGTGATATACTAAGGTTTCAGTGATATGAGTTTTAATGTATCTGATAGGGTGCAGGCCTTTAATGTGTAGAGACCTAAGGGGTTATTTTTTATTTCTATGATTGGCTAAAATAGAAATACAAATATACATTGATGAAGTTATAGTTATTGTCCCTGAATCGTACGTATGACCTTCTTCTTTGAATCCCATCATCAGGAAAAAAAACTCTAGAAAAAAATCTAAAGGGCTCTCTAGGAGAACGTGCTGATTTGGAAGGCCAACTGCATGACTCTTGAGAGCAATCAAACAATATGGATTCAGGTATACTTTCGTTTATCATTTATTGATTCCTGATGATTGAACATGAATGATTCTTGGGCTTCTTGATGATCGTTTTCACCAAAGGATTAGGTTTAATTTTCAATAATTGGTATCAGAGCCCCTATTCATGTTGAATCATTAAGAGATTTTGAATTTTTTAGTCATATGCCATTGATATTCATATTTATGCATATGTCTTTTCTTTGGTTTTAATCAACAACCGTTAGACAAACATTCACTAGTTTACAATAAATTTTATTTTGGTGCCATTGACATTCTTAATATCTGTAGATCAAGTTTCTAAATAAATAAGGATCATAGCGCATCAAAACTTTATTTTACTTCTAGTTTGATGATCATGAATTCTGATGTTGAGAGCGAAAGATATTCGCTGCATCGTGAAATCAGTCACACGTGATCTAGAGATGAGATTTTTTCATTTAATAAGATAAAGCTTAATTACGTATAAAGTTAAATCTGTATTTAATTTAATTTTGAATAAAAGAATAATAATTTAATTATGGATAAACTTTATTTTAGTTGGGCCACATATTTTTAAATAAAGGGAGGCATACGTGTTGAGGTGTATTTTTGATGTGTTGCCTCAATATTTTTTCGGAGGGAACCAAATGCGTCCCACTCTATCCGCTAGCCTTCCCAGGCCATTGGGAATTTTTTCCCATTCTGTCAGTTGGTAAGAATCAGCTGGGAATTTTTTTTAATTTTTTAATGCCCTATTTCGTGGAACTCCAAAGTGAATTCCTTCAATTGGGAATTTGAAGAAAATCATGGGGATAAAGTATACGATGGGAATCTGGTCGATACAATTTTTTTAAAAAAAATAAAAAGGGTGTAATTTGCTGATATTGAAAATCAAAGTAGGATCTCATGGGTTATAAACCAACACCTTATCCATAGGCCCAATCATCTTTAATTTCTATTATAAAAATGACTCTAAAATGGATAAGTTTTATTTTTGACATGGGTTGAAACCAACTTATGCAGAGGTGGAAGACAACCAAAAATAACATATTGTTATTTTTTTAAAGTTCAATCAAATTTAAATTAATAATATTTTTATGCCTAATAAATTTATCCATCATTCTAAATTGAACTAATTGAAAAAAGATATTACAAAAGTGACCTCTCTTGTGTAGATGGTTCATGAAGAACGTTGGATGTTTGTATGTGTATGTTTCATGCTGGTATTAGTCAACCCAAATGAAGGTTAATGCTTGGCCGAACTACACATACTTGTGATGGTAAACACGTAACAATTATAAGGATTTACTTGTGAGTAAAAAATCAATCCAAAGATAGATTTATTATTTGACATGCATTATTGTTAGTGTTTGATCATTACAACAAGAATACCACTAGCAGTTAATATTACTGTCCAATGACTTGATATTAATATTGCACTAGGTATCTTGAGATGGGATTTATCATTATTTAAATTTATTGATATTTAGTATTAATTGTTTATGTTGACCCTAGATTAATTTTGATGATTACAAAATAATTAAGCAATTCTAAGCTTGATACAGGGAAGTTTGGTCGCCTTGCAAGTAAGTATCTGTGTGCAAAAGTAATTGGTAAGAAAGTACTTCATTCTACTTTGCTTTAGATAATTTTATTGGCTTGGGAGTTAGCTGTTTAGCTAACTTGTTATTCCATTTAGCTAGCTGGCATGACTCTCAGCTAACTAGGAAGCTAACTCAGTGCTTGGCTAAACGTCCTTAATTCTTTAGCTAGCTGGTTAGCTAGCTTGTTAGCTAGCTAGAGTTCATTCAGCTAACTAATGTGCTCGTCATAGTGCTTGACCGAACACTCTTTGATTTCAGCTAGCTGATTAGCTAGCCTGGGATGCATTGGAGCTAACTAGATTTCATCTTAGCTAACTCCAGTTACCTATTATTTTTCCCTGGCCGAACCATCTTCAATTTCAGCTAACTGTTGAGCTAGCTGCCGGATCTTTTAGCTAGCTGGGTTTTCTTGAAGCTAACTGCTTAGCTAATTATTTTATCTTGGAGCTAACTGGTTAGCTAACTATTTTTCATAGGTGAGCTCGGGCCGTGAGGTTTGAAAATTTAGTTAGCTAAAGAACTAACTCCCTCTCTCTGGCTGTTTGAATACTCTTCTTAGCTAACTGGAGAGCTAGCTATCATTTGGTTAGTTAGCTGGAGAGTTAACTGCTTCATTCAGATGTGTGGCTGCCTTTTTGCTCAGCTAGCTGGAGAGCTAACTAAGCTGGGCGTTTCTTTGTTACTTTTGAAATTAGTTAGCTAGTGAGCTAACTGAATTTTCTTTAGTTAGCTATGGAGCTAACTCCCCTTCACCTGTAACTTTTGCAGCCGAGAGCCTTAAAATTTTAGTTAGCTAGGGAGCTAACTAGCATTGCACGACCTCTTTCTTTCCCGTTTAAATTGCCTGTTAGTTAGCTGAAGAGCTAACTATCTTTTGCTTAGTTAGCTGGTGAGCTAACTAAGAGCTCTGCACCTTTTTCTCCTGGCGTTTACTTTTGCTGTTAGTTAGCTGGGAAGCTAACTAGCAACCATTTTAGTTACCTATGGAGCTGCCTCTGGATGCCCTTGTTTGTCGTGGCCTCTCTTATGAGCTAGCTGACTAGCTAGCTGAGGAATATTGTTTATTTCCTGGCCGAAAGCTTTCATGTCTTCAGCTACCTGGAGTTATTTCCAACCAACTGCCGCCTGAGTTCTTGAATTTGCTTTTCCTCTTTACTCTCTCTATTACTATTTTGAGCTACATTTAACTTTTGGATTTTTGAATCTTTACAGTGCTCTTCCTTCCTCAAATGGAGATCTGCATTCAATGCTTAAGGAAAACATTTATAACGGTTATATTTTCTTCCCGTTTTTATTTTCATTTGTTCCTAATGTATCTAACGGATATTTTTTTTGTTGGATGATTATAAATAGGTGGGATTAGAAGCACACCATGATGATTTTGAAAAGAGATTTTAAAGAGAAACAAATCCAAGAAAAAAGCTTTTTGCATATTATTGAGTGGTTGATAAGAGAGTTGCTGTGCATTCAAGTTCATTCATTGCTCCACAAAGTCGTCTGGATCATTGAAGCATTTCAAGCAATTAAGACTTTAGCTACTTTGATCTCGTTTATTTATTGCTGAAATTATTGCTTCAAAAGTTGTAAAGTATACTTTGAATATTTGCTCATTGTAGGAGCTTCTCCTTAACATTCTCTGATTATTTGTAAAAGGGTTAGTGTTAACCCTGATTATTTTGGGCTTCCTTGTGCTTTGAAACAAGAGGGCTAGCCTGGTTTGGCTAGAGGTTGTAATCGTTGTGATACGATTAGTGGAATTCCCAAAGGTTTTGGCGAGTGGATGTAGGTGCTGAGTTTGGCACCGAACCACTATAAACTTTGGTGTATTTGTGGTTGTTTGATTCTCCATTGTTATCTTTCTGTGCACTCCACTACACTGCTGCAAATCAAAATTAGGGTTTAAGCATATACTTGCATAGTAATCATTTTTTTTAATAACCCAATTCATCCCCCTCTTGGGTTGCTACATCTTGGCAACAAGTGGTATCAGAGCAGAGTGCTCTTGATTCCTATAGCTTTGATTAGCTTGGAGCCAAAGATCAGTAGTTATCCTAATGAGTTCTATGTTGACTGAAGGACAATCAACTAATAGACCATCTTTGTTCAATGGAACAAATTATACATATTGGAAAGCACGAATGAAAATCTTCATTCAAGCACTAGATTATGATTTATAGGGGAATCATAATTAATGGACCACACACCCACTATTATGATTGAAAATATTAATATTGCAAAACCTAAATCAGAATGGGATGAGCAAGATAAGAAATTAGCTCAATTAAATGCAAAGGCTATGAATGTTCTTTATTGCTCTCTTGATGAAAATAAGTTTAATCGCATATCTACTTGCATGTCTGCTAGTAAATCTGGGATAGACTTGAAGTCACCCATGAGGGTACAAATCAAGTCAAAGAATCCAAAATAAATATGCTTGTTCATAAGTATGAATTATTTAAGATGGATCCTACTGAAAATATTACTGATATGTTTACAAGATTTACTGACATTATTAATAGACTAAAAAGTCTTGGAAAATCTTATGCTAACAGTGATCTTATTAGAAAAATCTTAAGATCTTTACCTAGGACTTGGGAAGCAAAAGTCACTGCAATTCAAGAAGCAAAAGATCTCAACACTTTATCACTTGAAGAGTTGGTCAATTCTTTGATGACTCATGAGCTTCAGCAACGATAACATATCGATGAAGATGAATCAAAGAAGAAAAGGACCGTGGCTTTGTAGAATGCAACTCAAGAAGATGAAAGTGAAGAAACCATAAGTGACAGTGAGAAACATGATGAAATGACACTTATCTCAAGAAAATTTAAAAAGTTTATGAAGAGAAAGAAATTTAGAAAAAGAAAATAATTTGTC
>UESW01003055.1:0-61246 GCA_900491605.1 Calamus simplicifolius | reverse complement strand
TATATGGTTTGAAACAAGCGCCCCGGCATGGTATGAAAGGTTAAGCAAATTCTTGATTAGTAATGATTTTATTCGAGAACTGTGGATACAACTTTATTTATTAAAAGATAAAATAAAGATATATAATTATTCAAATCTATGTTGATGATATCATATTTGGTGCCACTAATGATTCTTTGTGCAAAGACTTTGCTAAGCTTATGCAGGGAGAGTTCGAGATGAGTATGATGGATGAGCTAACCTATTTTCTGGACTACAAATTAAACAAAGCAAAGATGAAATCTTCATAAGCCAATCCAAATATACCAAAGAAATGATCAAAAGTTTGGCATGGAGACATCTAGAGTATCGGTACCCCTATGAGCTCATCATGTAGACTTGAATCCTATAATTCTGAAAAGTCTGTTGATTTAAAATTATATAGAGGCATGATTGGATCATTATTTATTTAACTGCTAGTAGGCCAGATATTTTATTCAGTGTTTGCATGTGTGCTAGATATCAAGCCAATCCTAAAGAATCACACTTGGTTGCTGTTAAAGAATATTTAAATATTTAAATGGAACAGTAAATTTAGGTATATGGTATGACAAACAATCTAGCATTGGCTTAATAGGATACACTGATTCAGACTTTGTTGGATGTAAATTAGATAGGAAATCAACCACTGAAACTTGCCAGTTTCTAGGTGTTAACTTAATTTCATGGTTTAGCAAAAAGCAAACTTCAGTAGCACTGTCTTCTACCGAGCCGAATACATTGCAGCTGGAAGTTGCTGTGCTCAAATCTTATGGATTAAGCAACAGCTAGAAGATTATGGTATTAAACAAAAAGCCATTCCTATAAAATGTGATAATACAAGTGCAATCATTTAACTAAGAATCCTATTCAACATTCCAGAACTAAACATATTGAAATAGACATCATTTCATTAGAGATCACGTAAATAATGGAAATGTTGTTATTGAATTTTTAAATACTGAAAATCAAATTGCTGACATTTTCACTAAGCCTCTTGATGAAACAAAATTTTATGAAATCATAAGAGAATTGGGAAGTTTGATCCAACCATTTAATGAATCAATTAATGAATTGATATGATATCTAAAAGATGACATCTTTAAATCAATCAATTAAAGGAACATCATTAAATCCTTGAGTATGTTGCAAAGCTTTAAGTCTTTTCATCTTTATGAAAGCCAGCTGTTATACTTCCTTAAATTCATCCAATAACCGGCCATTTGCAAGCTTTTCTTTTGATGGCAGCTAACCGACCAGGCAACCAAACAGGCACCTGGCCAGCTAACCATCAAGCCTACTCCCTATATAAACTTCTCTCTCCAAATCAATTGCTCTCAAGTCGTCTCTCTCATTTCATTTCAACCAAGCGTCTTCTCCTCTCTTCTTCTCTCATTCTCAATCCTTCCATTAATCCTTTCTTTTTCCATTCAATCATCAATCCATCTTAAAGATAGTTGATGGCTTCGAAGAAGAAGACAATTGCAAGAGATGACGATTGTGCTGATCTTCGCTGGAAGTCTTCTTCTTCTTCATCCCATATCAACTCCCTTCTTGCATCTAAATCCTTTGCTCATGGAAGGTTAGTTGATTTTATCTTCTTAGAACATGAAGGTTTTAAAATTGAAAACTGTTACTTAATCAAGGTTGGAATAAGCTTTTATCTACCAAGAGACCTATTTATCCTGAGCTTATTAGGAAATTTTATGAAATATCTCTTTTGGTAGTGGGACTATCTCTTCCTTCGTAAAAAAGACTAAAATCGATCTAGACTGCAAAATGTTAGGATGTGCTCTTAATATTCCATCTGATGGTTTCTTAGAAGTTCTACCCAGTGAACGTGGATATAAAATAGGTTTAATCCTTAATATTGATGGCAGTGAAGCTAGTAATATTGAAACTCTAGATGCCAACATATTATCTGTAGAAAATAGATTATTCCACAGTATCATCGCCAAAATCCTTGCCCCACGTGCTGGTTCGTTTAATGTACTAAATGATATGGACATATGTATAACGTATGACATCTTAATAGAAGACCCTTGATCTACCTCAACTAATGATGACCGTAATGAAAGAATCCTTGTTTATATCTAAGGCTGCATTGCCCTACGGAATGTTTCTCACTTATATATTTGAGTTTTTAATATTAAGCTTAAGGGAGAAACTACAGTAGCATTACGTCACTCTGATGTTTTAATGCTCATTCATTGCACCGTATGGACTTTGCCAAACGGGATGGTATTTGGTTAAAAGTTAGGTCTAGGACTGGTCAGTCTAGTATGCCACCACCAAATGTGACTCAATCCGTTTGTTCTCCTCAAAACTTCTTCAATTTTGACTTCAACCAACCGAATCCGTACCTTGCTGCTATGTCTGATGATCAAAATCCTTTTCTATTTGATCCATCCAATATGAATGCTTCTGGACCTTCATATCGTATTGACAACCAAGCTTATGCTCCTTTTCCTATTGTTCGTATAAGTGATGATCAAATTCGCCTTATTATAAATGAATTGACCCTTGCCACCTCTAGTCGAAGCTTTGGAGATAGTGCTTCTTCTGTCAATGATCAGACTCTTGTACCACATATTTCTTCTATTTTTGAGAACATATCTCAGTTTAAAATAACGACTTGTCCATGATGTGAACATTCTTAAAATTATTGCAGGACTCTTCAAACTTCTTTTGATTAATGACAAAAAGGGGGAGAAGAATATTGCATACATTAAGGAATGGAGTAAAAAAATAACTCCATATATTCAGGGAGAGAAAAGAGTTTACTTATTCAGATTGATAGGGGAGAAATTAATGTTTCTGATTACACTCCTGTCTACTTCCTGTATTTGCTCCTTATGTGCTTAAAGGTTTTATCATCATCAAAAAGGGAGAGATTGTTGACCCTAGATGATTTTGATGATTACAAAACAATTAAGCAATTCTAAGCTTGATACAGGGAAGTTCGGTCGCCTTGCAAGTAAGTATCTGCATACAAAAGTAATTGGTAAGAAAGTACTTCATTCTACTTTGCTTTAGATAATATTAGTGGCTTGGGAGTTAACTAGTTAGCTAACTTGTTATTCCATTTAGCTGGCACGACTCTTAGCTAACTGGGATGCTAACTCAGTGCTTGGCTAAACATCCTTAATTCTTTAGCTAGCTGGTTAGCTAGCTAGAGTTCATTCAGCTAGCTATGTGCTCGTCACAGTGCTTGGCTGAACACTCTTTAATTTTAGCTAGCTGGTTAGCTAGCCTGGGATGCCTTGGAGCTAACTGGATTTCATCTTAGCTAACTCCGGTTGCCTGTTATTATTTCCTAGCCGAACCGTCTTCAATTCAGCTAAAAATTTAAGCTAGCTGTCGGATCTTTTAGCTAGCTGGGTTTTCTTGAAGCTAACTGCTTAGCTAACTATTTTATCCTGGAGCTAACTGATTAGCTAACTATTTTTCACAGGTGAGCTCGGGCCGTGAGGTTTGAAAATGTACTTACCTGAAGAGCTAACTCCCTCTCTCTCTGGCTGTTTGAATACTCTTCTTAGCTAACTGGAGAGCTAGCTATCGTTTGGTTAGTTAGCTGGAGAGTTAACTACTTCATTCAGACGTGTGGCTGCCTTTTTGCTCAGCTAGCTGGAGAGCTAACTAAGCTGGGCAGTTTCTATGTTACTTTTGAAATTAGTTAGCTAGTGAGCTAACTGACTTTTCTTTAGTTAGCTATTGAGCTAACTCCCCTTCACCTATAACTTTTGCAGCCGAGAGCCTTAACATTTTAGTTAGCTAGGGAGCTAACTAGCATTGCACGGCCTGTTTCTTCTACTGTTTAAATTGCCTGTTAGTTAGCTGAAGAGCTAACTATCTTTTGCTTAGTTAGCTCGTGAGCTAACTAAGAGCTCTGCACCTTTTCTTCTGGCGTTTACTTTTGCTGTTAGTTACCTGAAAAGCTAACTAGCACCATTTTAGTTACCTATGGAGCTGCCTCTGGATGCCCTTGTTTGCCATGTTCTCTCTTGTGAGCTAGCTGACTAGCTAGCTGAGGAATATTGTTTATTTCCTGGCCGAAAGCTTTCATGTCTTCATGTACCTGGAGTTATTTTCAGCCAACTACGGCTTGAGTTCTTGAGTTTGCTTTTCCTCTCTTACTCTCTCTCTATTGCTATTTTGAGCTACATTTAACTTTGGGATTTTTGAATCTTTACAGTGCTCTTCCTTCCTTAAATGGAGATCTGCATTCAATGCTTAAGAGAAACATTTATAACGGTTATATTTTCTTCCCGTTTTTATTCCATTTGTTTCTAATGTATCTAATGGATATTTTTTATTGGATGATTATAAATAGGTGGGATTAGAAGCACACCATGACGATTTGAAAAAGAGAATTTAAAGAGAAATAAATTCAAGAAAAGAGCTTTTATTGCATATTGTTGATTGGTTGATAAAAGAGTTACTGTGCATTTAAGTTCATTCATTGCTCCAAAAAAGTCGTTCGGATTATTAAAGCATTTCAAGCAATCAAGACTTCAGCTACTTCGACCTCGTTCATTTATTGCTGAAATTATTGCTTCAAAAGTCGTAAAGTATACTCTGAATATTTGCTCATTGTAGGAGCTTCTCCTTAACATTCTTTGATTATTTTATAAAATGGTTAGTGTTAACCCTGATTATTTGGGCTTCCTTGTGCCCTGAAACAAGAGGACTAGCATAGGTTTGGCTAGGGGATTTGACTTCCTTGTGCCGTATAAACAAGAGGGCTAGCCTAGTTCGGCTAGAGGTTGTAATCATTATGATACCATTAGTGGAATTCCCAAAGGTTTTGGGGAGTGGATGTAGGTGCTGAGTTTAGCACTGAACCACTATAAACTTCTTTGTGTTTGTGGTTGTTTGATTCTTCATTGTTATCTTTCTGTGCACTCCACTATACCGTTGCAAATCAAAATTAGGGTTTAAGCACATACTTGCATAGTAATCATTTTTTTAATAACCCAATTCATTCCCCTCTTGGGTTGCAACATCTAGGAAACAGTTTATATGAGCATATTATTTATGTATTGCTTTTATTTTTTTAGCTAATGTTGCTGCTAACCTTAATTTTGTGTCGGTCCTTAATGGCACTAACTTCAAGGACTGAAAGGAGAACATTCTCATTGTTCTTGGTTGCATGGATCTGGACCTTGCCTAAGGATTGGCATACCTGAAGCTTTTAGGGTTGCGATACCGAAGGGATTATCAGTTTCAAGGATTTTCTTGCTGAGATTGAGAAATGCTTTGCCAAAAGTAATAAAGCAAAAACAAGCACAATCTTGAAAGACTTGATTTCCATGAAGTATAAGGGCAAAGAAAATATAAGGGAGTATATTATGAAAATATCTCATCTTGCTTCAAAGCTAAAGGCACTAAAGCTTAAAATGTCAGAAGAATGGGGCTGCTAAGTGTCTAGCAAAGAAGAAATAAAATCATGATAAGGATGGTTGCTTCTTCTGCAAGAAGTCTGGACATATGAAGAAGGAATGTTCCAAGTATCATGTATGGCATGAAAAGAAAGGTATATTTCTTAATTTGGTCTATTCTAAAGTAAATATCGCTTTAGTACCTAAAAATACTTGATGGTTAGATTCTGGTGCTACTACTAATATTAGTGTTTCAATGCAGGATTGCTTAAGCTATTGAAAACCAACTGATGCTGAAAGACGCATTTATGCGAGAGATGGCAAGTCGGTAGATATGGAGGCAATTGGGCATTTTAGATTGTTATTAAGTTCTGATTATTATTTGGATTTGAAAGACTTTTTGTAGTACCATCATTTAGATGAATTTGGTTTCTATTTCATTTTTGAACAAATTATAGGATATTGTTGTTCATTTAAAAATAGTTAGTTTAGTCTCTTTTTAAATTCAAATATTATTGGAACTGGTTCTCTTATGATGTATGACAATCTATATTTGCTTGATACTATTATTTCTTATAATGAAATCCTGAATATGGAATCATGAGGTACTAAGTGTACAATTTGCAATGAAATTCAAAAACATTATGGAACAAGCGATTAGGTCACATCTCTAGAAATAAAGTTGAACGACTTGTGTCAGATAAAATTTTGGATTTTCTTGATTTTACAGATTCAATGTCTGTGTTGATTGCATTAAGGGTAAACATACCAAAACAAAGAAATTGGGTGCATATAGAACTATGGAAGTCTTAGAGTTAATACACATGGATATTTGTGGACCATTTTCAACACTTATGGAATGATCAACAATATTTTATATCATCCATAGATGATTATTCTAGATGCATATCTATTTCTTATTCATGAAAAGTCCCAAGTTTGGATGTGTTCAAATTATTTAAAGCTAGAGTTGAGCTTCAACTCAACAAAATGATTAAAGGAGTCAGATCTAATATTGGTGGTGAATACTATGGTAGATATGATGGTTCAAGCGAATAATGTTAGGACCTTTTGCTAATTACCTAGAGGAATGCAGGATTGTCCCATAATACACAATGCTAGGGTCACCTAGCATGAATGGTATAGCTAAAAAATGAAATCGCACTCTTAAAGATATGGTAAGGAGTATGATTAATCATTCAACTTTATCAGAGTCACTCTGGGAAGAAGTACTAAAGAAAGCAAGCATCCTACATTTTGAACAGAGTACCAACTAACACAGCTGTCAAAACACCTTATGAGCTTTGGACAAGACGAAAGCCTAGTCTAAAGCATTTTCATGCTTGGGGATGTTCGACTAAGGTAAGGCCTTATAGGCCACCTGAAAAAATTAAACTTTAGAACAGTGAGCAAATACTTTGTTGGGTATTCTGAGCGATCCAAGGGTTATAAGTTTTATGATCCTAAATCAAGGATAATTTTTGAGATGGAAAATGTAATGTTCTTTGAGGATATTGAGTTTGAGGGAAAAATAAGGTTAGAGACTTTTCTTTAAGGAGAAATTGGATCCTACTACTCTTGTTGAAGAGTTGTTAGTTCATATTCCTATAATTGCTTTTGACAATGATCAGGTTTCTATTTCTATCATTGATCAAGTTGCAATTTTAGAATAACAAGAAATTGTTATTCAACCCTCAGAGGTACAAACTCAACAACCTCTAGAATAAGTGCATCAAGAATAAGTGCCTTTGCAGTGATTCACTAAAGAAGGAGGAGTACTATTCCATATGACTATATAGTGTTTCTTCAGGAAATCAGAAAATCAATTGCATGATGGAAGATAATCCTGTCAACGTCCTTCAAGCCATATAAGGTTTCAACTCAGAAAGTGGATTAAAATAATGAAAGAAGAGTATAAATCTATGCAAGATAATGAGGTTTGAAAACTTGTCCCATTATCGGAAGGTGTGAAACCCATTGGTTGCAAATGGATTTTTAAGACCAAACGAGATTTAAAGGGTAATGTTGAAAGGTATAATGCTCGTCTTGTGGCTAAAGGCTATACTCAAAAGGAAGGAATTGACTTTAAAGAGACCTTCTCTACAGTTTCATTGAAAGACTCTTTTAGGACAATCATGGCTCTTATTTCACAGTATGATATAGAACCTCATCAAATGGATATCAAGACAACATTTCTCAATGGAGACATTGATGAGACAATTTATATGGTGCAACCATAAAACTTTGTGTCAGGAGACCCAAAGAAAATGGTTTGCAAATTGAGAAAATCCATTTATGGGTTAAAGCAAGCTTTTCGTCAATGGTACCACAAATTTCATCAAGTAATTCTCTCATTCAATTTTGAGGTGAATGCAGTTGATGATTATGTGTATCATAAGTTTAATGGGAGTAAGTACATTTTTTTGGTTTTGTATGTGGATGACATTTTGATTATCAAAAATGATATAGGCATGTTGTATGAAACCAAAAGATTTCTATCAAGCAATTTTCAAATGAAAGATCTTGGTGATGCCTCCTTTGTATTGGGAATCCAGATACATCAAGATTATTCTCGAAGTATCCTTGGATTATCACAAAGGAGCTATATCGATAAAGTACTTAAGAGATTTGGCATACAAAATTCCAAACCAGGTGATACCCCGACCGCTAAAGGAGATAAATTCAGTCTTAACCCGTGCCAAAAAGGAAACCTTGAAGTTGAAGAGTTATAGAATATTCCTTATGCTTCGGTTCTAGGGAGTCTAATGTATGCTCAAGTTTGTATGCATACGGATATTTCGTACATTATTGGAGTGTTAGACAAATATTTAAGCAACCTATGAATGGATCATTGGAAAGCATCCAAAAGGATTATGAGATATCTAAAAAGAATAAAAGATTACGTGCTCACATATAGGAGATCAGATCATTTTGAGATCATTGGATATTTTGACTTCGACTTTGTGGGAAGCCAAAATAGTAAAAGATCCACTTCGGACTATGTATATATGTTAGATGGTGGGGCTATTCTTGAAGAAATGCAAAATTAGACACTTATAGCTCCATCTACCATGGTAGCAGAATTTATAATAGCATGTTATGAGGCATCTAATCATGGGATATGGTTGAAAAATTTTGTCATTAGGCTGCACATATTGGAAGGAATTGAAAAACCACTAAAGTTATTTTATGACAACAAGTCAGCCATATTATATTCCAACAACAACAGGAGCTCGATCAAGTCAAAGCATATTGACATCAAGTTTCTAGTTATAAAGGAAAGAGTACAGAGTGGTCAGATTTCTATAGAGCATATAGGAACAAACTCCATGGTTGCAAATCCCTTACAAAGGGTGTGCTGCCCAAGGTCTTTCATGAGCATACTGCTCACATGGGCATTATAGAGCATGACGATGCTTAGATTCAATGGAAGTTTGTATTGCTTCTATTTTATGCTTTATCGTTAGTTTGTACACACTTATGTGTTTGCATATTTTTTGATAAAAATAAAGTATTTTATTCAGTTCAGTACACTCTATACAATTATATTAAAGTTTTGATCTCACTCAAGTTTAAGGAGGACCAGTTGGAAATAAGCATGTTAAGATTACATTACATGAAATTTTCATGCTACACATCCACATATGATCCATGTCATTCAGTTGTAACAACATACATGACCATTGATGGGTCGAGTTACGAAAATTGTAATAAAAGCCGCTTTGATCCTATGTTGGTATGGTTGATGGACCAGATTGGTTATAGATACATTTTGGTAGTGTCAGTAAAATTGAGCTCATTCGGTTATTTTTTTTGCAAAACATAATTATAAGGTTATACATATAGCCCAAGTGGGAGATAGAGATCCAACATGTTAACGCTAGCATTATCGGGAGTTTGAGAAAAAAAACACACGCTCGTTTTAAAAAAAGAAAAAGCATGCTTGGTTTTTAAAAAAAAAGAAAAATGCATGCCCATATTTTAGAAAAATGAAAACGCTCGCTGGTTGAAGAAAAAAATTTATAAATAGGCCTTTACCCCAGCCTTTCAAAGGAAGAGAATGAAAAAAATTTCCACTACTACTCTCATATTCCTCCTTTTGACTTTTCCTTTGAAGACAGCTGATCGATGTCCTATTGAGATCATGCCAGCAACGGATGTTGGAGTTTTTGGCTTCCGGATTGTACCTTGGAGGAGAGTGTGTGGTCCAGTTTGTCTTTGCATGAGAAGGGGACTAAATCTCCTTTTGGACAGTGGTTATATCCGCCTCCTAGGCCTAACTCCTTAATTTTATTTTATTGTTTTGAAATATTTTTTACACCAAATATAGTCTGCCACACACTACAAATATTTTTTTCTATATATATATATACATATATTCCTAGTTGGAGGAACATAGGAATCATTTTCAATAACAATCTAAAGGAGATTTGTGCAAATTTATTATAATTTATTTATCTTGCATATTAATATTAACAAGAGAACCAGATATTCTACTATGTGAAAAAAAATGTTTAAATTATACAAACAATTTCGTAACAAAGTCATTTTATTTTTCAGATCTTTCTCTCTAAACCTAACATGGACCCCATGGCAACCCTTATGGATGACATTGTTAGTCTTAGACCGAAAAATTTGATGGATCCTATTTAAGGAGGTGGCAAAGCCAAATGAAATTTTGGCTAACTATCTTAGGTCTTTGGTGATGGGGCACAAAAAAAAATTGGTGGAATGAGGGGATGGTGATGTGTTATAAGTTATTACCATCCTTAATGAACATTTGAGCCCAAGCTATGGCTGAATTCATGCATGGGAGAAATGAAGAACATCAAACCGGAAGTAGAAATCTAAACACCCTTGTGCAAGCTTCTTTCAAAGAAATAAAAAGATTAGGATCTAAAGGTATGGAAACCTTCAAACTAAGTTAAGCCACCTTTAAAACTTTAGATCTAAAGGACCAAGAGGTTTTGTTTTTTTTTACAACAATGAAGTAATATCTTAAAGTGGAAGGGATGCACTCAACACTCAAAGAATTGAGGGTTGGTTGACAAGATCTACACTCCTTACTTAAGAACTCACCTTGGCACTTGATCCTTGACGTGGAGCCATCATCCTCAACTCTAACATCCTCAAGAGAACCTGCAAGTGATCAGAAGTAAGACCGTGGAGGCAAAGGAATTGAAGGAAATAAAAAAAATCGAACAACAAAAGGAAGGATTTGAAAAATTTTGCTGAGACTTTGGTAGCACTTGTCCTTCTTCCTGAAACTGTTATGGAACCTTGGTAGAATGGTTTAGAGTAGCAAATTGGGCCTCTCACCCTCTCCCTCAAGGAGTGACCTAGATCTAAGACTAGGGAAACACGAGCCTCAACTCAAACTAAGAGTATCTCACCCCCTTCATACTCAAAGATGAACAAGGCACTTGGCAAAAGAAATCAAATAAACTTGATTTTATTTCTCAAACTTCATATCTACAAGAGGGAAAGCTTGGCCTATTTATAGGCCAAAGGACTTCCAGAAATTTCAGCCCAAAAAACTAAAAGATCATAACAATCTAAGGATTAGTTATGATATATCTAACTAATTACAATCAATCCCTAACAAATTTGGTTGCACAAGCTTCCATGTGGCATGCACCTTCTTAGTTTGTCATGTGTCATCATCAGATACCTCCATGTGTCCTCCAAGATTTGACTTCTAAGTTGCCATGTGTCATCATCAGATACCTCCATGTGTCCTCCAAGATTTGACTTCCAAAGAAAAGACTTGATGTCTTGATAGCAGTGTTGACTCAAGGCAGGAAGTGTCGATACTTTGAGACTTGGCAGAAGTTAAAATTTTGCAGCATGAGTTGCCACTTGAGAAATTAAAATTCTTGGCTCGAGTAAGTGGAACCTGTGGAAAGTGGATTAACTACAAAACTAAAGAGTGTCAGTCTGCAACCTTTTCTTCTTGCTGATGTCCCCATCAATTCTTCCGGGTGAAAAAAATTCGGCCCTGACGAGTATGGATCATTTTGGCTTTGGTAATATTCAAGCAGATCTGGATCGATCCTTTGCAGTTCTTCTTGAGTGATCCATGAGTCTTCAAAATCAGGTCTACCTTGCCAATGGACCAAGTAGCGTTGATAGTCTTTATTTCGGGTAGTGACAATCTTGTCATCTAATATCCGTTCAATTCTTTCTCGCTTTGTGGCTGGTGGACACTCTGGGATTGGTTCACTCTCAAAGGATGGATCAGGTCCTAAAAACTCACTGGGATTCATTGTTGGTTCCTTGTATTCTACCAGATCTGAAATATTAAAGGTGGAACTAATACCAAAGTCAGAAGGTAGGTCCAGTATATAAGCATTAGGTCCAATTCTTTTTATTATTTTGAAAGGACCTGCACCACGGGCGTGTAGTTTCTTCATAGTTCCCTTTGAAAATTGTTCAGGTCTGAGCCTTATCATGACAAAGTCTCCTACATGAAATTATTTTGCTCTTCTATGGGAATTAGCCATATGCTTGTAACTCTCATTGCTTATATGGATTTTCTCGCTAATTTCTTTGTGTAAATCCCTAATGTGTTGTGCATATGACTCAGCAAACTCTGATGTTCGTACATGCATGGGCAATGGAATGAGGTCTATTGGCTTTCTTGGTTTGTACCCATGAATAATCTCAAAAGGACTTTTTTCAGTGGATCTGTTAACTGAACTATTATAGGCAAACTCTATACGTGGCAGTAAAAGGTCCCAATTTCCAGTATGTTTTTCCACTAAACATCTCAACATATTTCCAAGACTTCTATTTACAACTTCTGTTTGACCATCAGTTTGGGGGTGATAAGTGGTAGAAAAGTTTAACTTGGTTCCTAGCAGGTGCCATAGGGTTTTCCAAAAGTAACTGGTGAACTTAACATCCCTATCAGACACGATGGTTTTAGGTAACCCGTGTAATCTAACCACTTCATCTAGAAATAACTTGGCCACTTTTGATGCATCGAAGGTCTGGGAACAAGGCAGAAAATGTGCCATTTTAGAAAATCTATCGACTACCACAAAGATGGAATCGTGTCTCCTTAAGGTCTTTGGTAGTCCCAACACAAAGTCCATACTGATGTCTTGCCAAGGTCGATCAGGGACGGTAAAGGGTGTATAGTCCAGTGTTTTATTTTTGCATTTTAGCAACAACACATGTCCTACACTGGGCTACGACTTGGGCAACATTTCGTTTTAAGCTGGGCCAAAAGAATTGTTCCTCCAAAGCTAGAATAGTTTTATTCCTTCCGAAATGGCCCGCTAAACCTCCGGCATGGATTTCCCAAATCAAGAATTCCTAATTGAGGTTCGGGGAATACACAACTTATCTCCTTTAAAAAGGAACCCATCATGAAGAGTAAAGTCTTTGTATTCTCTAGAAGGCCTTAGACTGACAGATTCAAAAATCTCACTAAAGTCAGGGCAACTTTTATACTCTTCCTTCAACTTATCAAATCCTGTGACTTCAGTACTTACGGACGTCAAGAGCATAGAACGTCGACTTAAAGCATCGGCAACCTTATTGTCAGAACCAGCACGGTGTTTTAGAACAAAGGTGTAAGCTTGGATGTACTCTACCCATTTTCCATGCCTAGGGTTTAACTTCTTTTGGGAGCTAAGGAATCGGAGGGCTTCATGATCGAAAATAGAACAAACTCCTGCGGTAACAAGTAATGTCTCCAATATTTCAAAGCCTGAACTACCGCATATAACTCCTTGTCATAGGTGGAATATCTCAACTTTGCGCCATTTAGTTTCTCGCTAAAAAAAGCTACCGGATGGTTCTCTTGACTTAAAACTCCACCAATTCCAATCCCAGAGGCATCACAAGCAACCTCAAAAACTTTAGAGAAGTCAGGCAACCTTAAGATTGGTGCTTGTGTCATTCTTCCTTTAATCTCAAGGAAGGCTTTATTGGCTTGTTTGGTCCATTCAAAATTTCCTTTCTTAAGACAATCCGTGATTGGAGCAACAATGGTGCTAAACCCTTGGATGAATCTCCTATAGAAGGTGGCAAGACCGTGGAAGCTACGGACGTCATGTATGTTCTTGGGTTCGGGCCACTCGACTATGGACTTAATTTTCTCGGGATCAGCAGAAACACCATTAGTAGTAACAATGAACCCTAGAAAGGTTACTCTGTTAGTCATGAATTCGCACTTCTTCAGATTGGCATATAGATTTTCCTTTCTAAGGGTGTAACAGACTTGTCTAAGATGATCTAAATGGTCTTCCCTAGTCTTACTATAGATGAGGATGTCATCAAAATATACTACAACAAATTTTCCCATGAAAGGTCTTAAAACTTGAGTCATGATCCTCATAAATGTACTAGGGGCATTTGATAGACCAAAGGGCATAACCAACCACTCATAAAGACCATCCTTAGTTTTGAATGCAGTTTTCCACTCATCTCCAGGTTTGATCCTAACCTGGTGATAACCACTCTTAAGATCAATCTTGGAAAATATAGTGGCTCCGGTCATCATGTCAAGCATATCATCAAGGCGAGGGATAGGAAATCGATACTTGACCGTAATTTTGTTGATGGCACGACTATCGATGCATATTCTCCAAGTGCCATCCTTCTTCGGGGTCAGTAGGGCAGGTACTGCACAAGGACTTAAACTCTCCTAATAAACTTTTTCTGGAGGAGATCTCCAACTTGTCTTTGTAGCTCAGCGTGCTCAGTAGGATTCATTCTATAGTGAGGTAGGTTAGGCAAGGTGGCTCCTGGGACTAGATCAATTGTATGTTGAATATCCCTAAGTGGGGGCAGGTGATTGGGTAAATCTTCTGGGAATACATCCTTAAAGTCTTCTAAGATCTTTGTGACTTCTTGAGGTGGTTCCTTAGGATCTTCATTCCGACTTTCTTTAAGTGCCAAAATCCACATAGGTGATCCTTCATTGATTTCTTTCTCTATTTCCTTGACACTGATCAAATTCAGATCTTGTTTCTTCTCTTTCAAATCACTAGACCCTTTCTTGATATTGTCCTTAGGTGGGGTCGAGTTAATGATAAGCTTTTTCCCTAGATGGTTGAAAGCACAAGAATTGGATTGACCATATAAAGTTGCATCATGATCATACAACCAAGGTCTACCCAAAATGATGCTACTTACTCCATGGGTAGTACATCGCACCAGACTTGTTCATGATAGGATTGGATTTGAATGGGAACTTGACATCTGGATTTAATGGGAATGGATGTTGAATCTATCCAAGAAACTTTGTATGGATTGGGATGGGGAACAGGGGTCAAGCTTAAATTCTTAATGGCTTTAGTGGAAATAGCATTCACACAACTCCCATTGTCTATAATGATTTTATAAACCTTCTCCCCTATCTTAACAAATGTTTGGAGTATATTAGTTCTTCTCCAATCCTCCTTTTCCTTTGTTTGGGTCAAAATTCTAACAACACCCAAAGTCTCATCATAATCAATCTCTTCTTCCTCTTCATCATATTCATTGATCAGATTGGATTCAGCCTCATATACCTCTTTTTCAAACTCTTTAGTATCTTCAGGGTCCTCTTCAGCTAGTTCTCCTATGTGTAGAGAACGGGCAGGGCATTGGTTGGCATAGTGTCCCTTCCTGTTACATTTAAAAATGGACATTCGGGTTGTTACTCTTTTGAACTACAGGGGCCTTACCCTTGTCACTCGTTTGACCGGATGGGATAGTAGGAGTGGGGTGATTTGGTCGCATTTGGTTGAACCCTGGTTTCTGAGTAGGGGTGCTAATCTTACTTAGTTCGGGTCTTCTGACTATCGGTCCCCTTTGAAACCTTTCACAATCTCTGGCTATTTGATAGGCTTGGTCTAGGTCAGTGATTTCTCTTAGAAATAATTCCTTTTGAATTTCTTCACGCAAACCGGCTCTAAACCTAGACAATGTTACAGCTTCTGATTCATCAATGTTACACCTCATCGCAAACTCATCAAACTTGGTAATATATTCAGACACAGTCTTATTGCCCTGGTATAATCTTTGCCACTGATCTAATAGTCTTTGGTGATAGGACATAGGGACATACTTTTCCCTAAGCTTGATTTTCATAGCTCTCCAAGTGGTTATGGGCATGTCTCCTCTTTGCCTAAGCATTCGCCCGATATTCTCCCAGTATAACCTAGCCTGGCGGACTAACCTCAGTTTGGCAAACTTATACTTTCTCTCCTGGTCATCTCATACCATTCAAAATATTGATCCATTTCTCCCTCCCAATCAACATAAGCTTTAGGGTCTAGGCTTCCATCAAAGATAGGAGCCTCTAATCGAATGTTCCTCATGGCTCTTTCATCTTGATCTAAGTAATCCTGGTGAGGTCGCCTAGGGATACGATCAGGAGTAAAGTCAGGCCGATGGACTCGACGGGCTTCTTCCATGAAATCAGGATCAAGTCTCCTTGGATTGTATTCAGGGATGTGCACATGATATTGGGCTCTTGGACCTCGAGGAATTGACCTAGATGATTCAGGTTCGATGGGGATCCTTTGAGGCTCTTCAAGGGTCTCAACTCTATCTTTTACTTGACCTAATTCTTTGTTGATTTGCCCTAATTGCTCAGTTACAGTGTCTAACTTTTCAGTCAGGGTCCTCATAAAGAGTTCAAGATTAGGATCCATAGGTACAAACCAAGAAAGATAGAACTTTTGACCTATAAAACAAGAAGTACAAACCTAGCTTCTAGGGCTCCTAAACCTAGAAGTTCAAAATACAAGACTTGACTAGGTACTAGTTAAGGATGCAATTACCTTTGTCACTGGCCAGGTAAGAGGTGGGAATGCGGGAGGCCCCCCTTGCTTTCGCAAGGACCCAATTAAAGAACCGCAAGTCCGCTTAAGGCATTTGCCATTAGACCTCTAGTCTTAGACACCAGTTTCTAAGAATAATTACAAACTCAAATAGTGCTTTGTCTCCTCTTGCACTTGAACCCGACTTGTTGGTGTCCTTAATTTAGGTGCATACTTGATTTTAATTAAGGCTTAGGTCAATGCATAATGAGGATGGTTGTTGTGGGCTAAGGAAAGGTTATTAACTCCTCCCCTTATGTTATATTGAATGCCCTTAAGATGGTTTATGTATATATGGATGCACACAATTTCAGCAATTAACTAGCACAATCGACTAGACTTAGTACAATTAAGTGAAATTTAATCTAATTTTAAAATTCAGCAAATGCAAACTTAAATTGAGAAATTCAAATCTTGAAGTCTAGATTTCAGAAGCTAATTTTTTTTAAAATTTTAAAATTTAGATTAAAATTTCATTCTTGGAGGTAAAAGTGGTTAAATAAAATTTGCAGCTTCTAACTAACCTTCAACTAACCCGGTTTTGAAAATTTGAAATTTAAAGTTTTAAATTTTAAAAATTCAAAATGAAAATTGAATTAGTTAGATCTCAGAGTGAAAATCCTAGATTTTGAAATTTGAATTCAATTTTTTTTTTTTAAATTTGGTTGAGGAAGTTGTTATGATAGTAGTTGCTAGAAGATTCTAGCAGCTTAACAAACTCTCTACTACCTATTTCAAAATTTAAATTTTAAATTTAAAAACCCCTCTAAATTCAAACTTTAAGTGAAAATAACAGAATTTGAAGTCTAAATCTCAGATCTCAAATTAAAAAATTATTTTTTTATTTTTTTAAAATCAAATTTAATGGAGGGAACCAAAACAGTCTTCCAGAAAACAACCTAAGAACTCAAATTTTTTTTTATTCCAAAACTCTAAAATATATTTTTTTAATTATATTTCGGAACCTAAAGTCCTAAAGTAGATTTCGGAACCTAAAGTTTAAAGAAGCCAAATGAATTTTTATTTATTTTTAACCCTTAAAAAATTAAAAAAAATTCATGGAAATCTCGGACTAAAACTAGAACAGAAATTCCAGCAACTTACAAGCTTAACTTAGAGACCAAAGCTCTGATACCAAAGCTGATGGGGCACGAAAAAAAATTGGTGGAATGAGGGGATGGTGATGTGTTCTAAGTGATTACCATCCTTAATGAACATTTGAGCCCAAGCTATGGCTGAATTCATGCATGGGAGAAATGAAGAACATCAAACCGGAAGCAGAAATCTAAACACCCTTGTGCAAGCTTCTTTCAAAGAAATAAAAAGATTAGGATCTAAAGGTATGGAAACCTTCAAACTAAGTTAAGCCACCTTTAAAACTTCAGATCTAAAGGACCAAGAGTTTTTTTTTTTTTTTTTCAACAATGAAGTAAGATCTTAAAGTGGAAGGGATGCACTCAACACTCAAAGAATTGAGGGTTGGTTGACAAGATCTACACTCCTTACTTAAGAACTCACCTTGGCACTTGATCCTTGACGTGGAGCCATCATCCTCAACTCTAACATCCTCAAGAGAACCTGCAAGTGATCAGAAGTAAGACGTGGAGGCAAAGGAATTGAAGGAAATAAAAAAAATCGAACAAGGAAAGAAGGATTTGAAAATTTTGCTGAGACTTGGGTAGCACTTGTCCTTCTTCCTGAAACTATTATGGAACCTTGGTAGAATGGTTTAGAGTAGCAAATTGGGCCTCTCACCCTCTCCCTCAAGGAGTGACCTAGATCTAAGACTAGGGAAACACGAGCCTCAACTCAAACTAAGAGCATCTCACCCTCTTCATACTCAAAGATGAACAAGGCACTTGGCAAAAGAAATCAAATAAACTTGATTTTATTTCTCAAACTTCATATCTACAAGAGGGAAAGATTGGCCTATTTATAGGCCAAAGGACTTCCAGAAATTTCAGTCCAAAAAACTAAAAGATCATAACAATCTAAGGATTAGTTATGATATAGCTAACTAATTACAATCAATCCCTAACAAATTTGGTTGCACAAGCTTCCATGTGGCACCTCCTTAGTTTGCCATGTGTCATCATCAGATACCTCCTTGTGTCCTCCAAGATTTGACTTCTAAGTTGCCATGTGTCATCATAAGATACCTCCATGTGTCCTCCAAGATTTGACTTCCAAAGAGAAGACTTGATGTCTTGATAGCAGTGTTGACTCAAGGCAGGAAGTGTCGATACTTTGAGACTTGGCAGAAGTTAAAATTTTGCAGCATGAGTTGCCACTTGAGAAATTGAAACTCTTGGCTCGAGTAAGTGAAACATGCGGAAAGTGGATTAACTACAAAACCAAAGAGTATCAGTCTGTAACTTTTTCTTCTTGCTGATGTCCCCATCATTTGGTCAGTGATTGATAAGTCTACTAGTTCCTCTAGTTTAATGACAACCACTACTCCTGAAGAGGATTACCTATGTAAAGGTAGAATCCTTAGTGCCCTATCCGACTCACTCTACGACATTTACCTGTCAGCTAAGAATTCGAAGGAATTATGGGATACCCTTGAGTCTGAATATGGACTCGATGATGCCAAAGTAGAATGATTCAACACTGCATCATTCTTTAGATTCAATATGGTAGATGACACACATATCAATGACCAAATTCAAAAATTCCAAGAATACCTTTGAAAACTTCAAGCCAATGAAGGTAAATTCTCCAAAGGTTTTAAAGTTTCCAGCCTCTTAGATAAAATGCCTCCTTCTTGGAATGGCTTTGTCAAAAGTCAGCTTCAAAAGCAAGGAGAGCTAACCTTGGCTCAACTTCTAAACTCAATTAGGATAGAAGACCAATATAGGTCTAAAATGCATCAAACTAGAATTCTAAGTGTCCAAGCCAATCTAACTGAACAACACCAGACCAACAATAATCCTAAACGAATGTTAAAGCCTAAATTTCAATCGAACCTCCAAAAACAATCAAACCAATCCTACCATCCTAAACCAAACAAGTTCAAACCCAAGGGTGAAACCTTTAAAACCCACAATACTAAACCTATCCAGCCTACCCAAGGTTCTAGTAAAAGATTCTATTTCATGTGTCGAAGAACAAATCATCTTGCGATAGACTGCTTTCATCGAAAGAGGGAGCCTTTTTACAAACTTTCTGCTTTCTCTGGACCCCAAGCTCACGTAGTTGAAAGTCAAGATGATTCCATCCTTAGGTTAGTGAACTTAAACCCTGAAATAAATCTTACTTCTTCCAACCTTGATTGGTGGTTGGATTCAGGAGCTAATGTTAATATTTATTTTGATCGCTCCTGGTTCACTACTTTTAGGATTCAAGCGGAGGAAGTATGACTCTAGGGAACAACACAGCCGCTAGGGTTGAGGGACAAGGTCGAGTTAACCTAAAAATGTCATCAAAAAAAATTCTCACCTTGACGGATGTGCTTTATGTTCCTGATCTTAGGAAGAACCTTGTCAGCGGGTCTCAGCTGATTCAGAGAGGATACAAAATTTTTCTTGATTATAATAAAATTTTAATAACTAAGAATAATGCCTTCATAGGAAAAGGATATGTAAGTGAAGGCTTATTCAAACTGAATGTAATAAATCATTCTATTAATAAAGATGAGAATTAAACCTATCTTGTAAATAAGTCTAATCAAAATCTGTGGCATGCCAGGTTGGGTCATGGGAACCTAAGAAAGGTCGAATACATGACGAAATTAAAACTAATTCCTAAATTGAATCTAGATACATCTAAATATGAAATATGTGTTAAATCTATGCAACAAAGAAAGCTATTCAAATTAGTTAAAAAAAATTTGTCAATCTTGGAGTTAATACATGGTGATATATGTGACTCTACTAAGACTGCAACTCATGGTGGTAATAGGTACTTAGTGACCTTTATAGATGATTTTTCTAGATGTTGTTATTGTTATCTAATTAAATCTAAATATGAAACCTTCAATAAATTTAAAATTTATAAGAGTGAGGTAGAAAATCAATAAGAAAGGAAATTAAAATTCTTAGATCTGATAGAGGAGGGGAGTATACCTCGAATGAATTTTCTTAGTTCTATCAAGAACATGGGATAATTTATCAAATGACTGCTCCTTACTCTCCATAGTCCAGCAGTGTAGCTGAGCATAAGAATCGTACCCTTATGGATATAGTAAATTCTATGCTCATTAGTTCTGGCTTACCAGAGAACTTGTAGGGGGAAGCTCTTCTATCTTCTTGCTTCATCCTAAATAGAATACCTACTAAGGATAGTGGTAAGACTCCCTATGAACTTTGGAAAGGAAGAACACCTAACTTAGACTTTCTCAAAGTGTGGGGGTGTCTAGCTAAGGTTAATATTCCTAAACCCAAAAAGAGAAAACTAGGATCTAAAACCTTAGATGCTGTATTTATAGGCTATGCCCAAAATAGCAATGTCTACAGATTTTTAGTAATAAAATTAGAGATTAATGACATATCTGACAACACAATCTTAGAAGCTAGAGATGCCTCCTTCTTTGAAGATATAATTTTGTTCAAGACTAAAATCTCTAGACCCCTAAAATCTAAACCATCTTCCTCTAAAGCCATAGAACCAAAACTATAGAATCTGAACCAAAATTAAGAAGAAGCAAAAGAGAAAGATTTGAAAAAGATTTTGGTGAAGATTTCTTCACATTCTTAATAGAGAGTGATCCTTCTATATACGATGAGGCAATGATACTATCAGAATCATCATATTGGACGAAAGCTATAGATAATGAAATTAAATCAATCATAGAAAATAAGACTTGGATTTTAACTGATTTACCTCCTAAAAATAAATCTATAGGAAAAAAATAAATTTTTAAAAGAAAAGTAAGACCAGATGGATTAATAGAAAGATATAAAGCTAGGTTAGTAGTAAAAGGATTTAATCAAAAGAAGGACATAGATTATTTTGATACTTATGCTCCTATAGCAAGAATAACAACCCTGAGAACTCTAATAGCCTTAGCCTTAATTCATAAATTAATAATTCATCAAATAGACGTAAAAATTATATTTTTAAATAAAGATTTGGAAGAAGAAATTTAGATAAACCAACCTCAATGATTCAAAGTAAAAGGACAAGAATATAAGTATGTAAATTAATCAAATCTCTTTATGGTTTAAAACAAGCTCCTAGACAGTGGCACATTAAGTTTGATGAAATCATCTTAAAAAATAGCTTTAAAATAAATTAATATGATAAATGTGTATATTATAAAAGATAGGATACTGATTTTATAATACTATGCTTATACATAGATGATATACTATTCCTAGGAATATCATTAAAAATAATTCAAGAAACTAAAAGCTACTTATCATATAATTTTGATATGAAAGACATAGAAGAAGCCGATGTAATTCTAGGAATGAAACTTAACAGAGTAGATAATGGAATAGCAATAAGTCTAGCATACTCAATAAAGAAAATGCTTCAAAAGTTTGAATATTATGATTTAAATCCTATCTCTACCCTCTATGATCATAACTTTTATTAATTAAAAATTTAGGAGAACCTATTAATCAAGTAGGATATTCTCAAAGAATAGGATTCCTATTATATATTTCAAATAGAACTCGTCCGGACATAGCTTATGCAATAGGTAGACTAAGTAGGTATACTAGTAATCCTAGTAAAGAACATTGTAAAGTTCTAGAAAGAATTTTTAGATATATTAAGGGAACCATAAATTACTCTTTAGTGTATTATGGTTATCAAGTGATTGAGGGATATAGTGATGCTAATTGCGTAACAGATAAATTCGATGTTAAGTCCACCACTGGGTATCTCTTCTTATTAGGAGGAGCTGCAGTACTTGGGGCTCATGTAAACAAACTATAATAATTAGGAGCACTCTAGAGTCTGAGCTAACTGCTCTTAACATTACTTGCACTGAAGCACAATGGCTGAAAGACTTAATAAATAATATAGATATTTTTTCACCAAATATTTTTTAAATTTGATTAAATTATGATTGTAGAGCTCTGATTGATCTGTTAAATCAATAGAAAACTAATAGAAAGATGAATAATCATATCCTGATCAGGTATAAATCTATAAGAAATAAAATGAAAGAATCAATATCACTGTAATTTATAAGATCAAAACATAATTTGGCAGATCTTTTAACCAAAGGCCTTTCGAAGGCTGCGATATTTGAGACATTGAGGGGGATGGGGCTTAAACCCATATATTAGTCACCAGAATGGGTCCCTTCCGTCATGGCAACCCTATAGTTAAGGTTCAAAGGGAAATGATCTCTAAGGTGATGTCTGAAAGCACCATTTTAAGAGTCTATCTTCACTCCATCCCTATGGTGTGGTGCTTTATTATAAGGGTTAGGTTGAGTATAGCTCTTAATAGATCCAAGGCTATAAGTTCAACGAGGTATGATTCCGTTGCACGTACCCTTGAAGGATCTATCTTAGTGAGAGTAGTCATGAGGTCGCGACTATGGGACCAGAGCGAATCCCTAGTAACTCTTATGAAAATCAAGGCAAGCACATGGCCTAGAAAGCACTAACCCGTATTATGATTAGCTCATCTTCATACTGTATGTATTTTATACTAAATGCAAGTTCAAACCTAGAAGGTACTTGCACTAAGCACAGTAAAATTTTAAAGTTTTTAAAATTGCTTACTGAATTTAATAATATTAAATTTTTATTCATTTGTTTATTATTTATTTATTTTTGTTTTTTATGAGGGATTATTAACGCCAGCATTATCGGGAGTTTGAGGGAAAAAATGCACGCTCATTTTAAAAAAGAAAAATGCATGCCTAGTTTTTTTTTTAAAAAAAAGAAAAAATGCATGTCCATTTTTTAAAAAAAGGAAAATGCTCGCTGGTTGAAGAAAAAAAATATATAAATAGGCATTTACCCCAGCCTTTCAAAGGAAGAGAATGAAAAAAAATTTCCACTACCCTCTCATATTCCTCCTTTCAACTTTTTCTTTAAAGACAACTGATCGGCGTCCTATTGAGATCGTGTCGCCAACGAACGTTTGAGTTTTTGACTTTTGGATTGTACCTTGAAGGACAATGTGTGGTCCAGTTTGTCTTTGCATGAGAAGGGGACCAAATTTTCTTCAAGGCAATGGTTATATCCGCCTCGTAGGCCTGACTCCTTAACTTTATTTTATCATTTTAAATATTTTTTACATCAAATATAGTCTGCCACATACCACAAATATTATTTTCTAAAATATATATTTAATATATATAAAAATACATATATATTCCTAGTTGAAGGAACACAGGAATCATTTTCAATAACATAACATTGGGCTTATGTGTAAATAATTATGTATTGCGGACTGTCAAATAAGGTTAAGCCCAATTAAAAGTGATCTGCTAAGGTTTTAGTGATATGGGCTTTAATGTATTTGATAGGGTATGGGCCTTTAATGTGTAGAGACCTAAGGGGTTATTTCTATTTTATGATGTGCTAAAATAGAAATACAAATAGATAATGATGAAGTTATTTATATTTAACAGTTATGGTCCATGGATCGCAACTATTACCTTCTTCTCTGAATCCCATTATTAGAAAGATAATCCTAAAGAAAAATCAAAAGGGCTCTTTGGTAGAACGTGCTGATCTGGAAGACCAACTGCACGACTCTGGAGAGCAATCAAACAATATGAATTCAGGTACACTTCCGTTTATCATTTATTGATTTTTGATGATTGAATATGAATGATTCTTGTACTTCTTGGTGATGGTTTTCACCAAAGGTTTAGGTTTAATTTTCAACATTCCCTGCTTAATCTCCTTGTTTTCCATCTTCCTCCTTCCTCGATGCCTTTGACCTCGTCCCTCATATCTTCTTTTGTCTTTGTTGCAGTTCATACCACTAAACATATTAATTTTGCCATTTTCAATTTCATACTGTAGGTACCCTATCATTGTTGATGTAACATGGTACTGTCATTATCATTGCTCTCTTCACTATTAACACTATTGTTATTACCATCATCTTTGCTGCTATGATCACAAATATTTTCAAAAATAATTGATTATACTAAATATATTTATATTTTTAATAAAAATATAAATATAAATGATATTTCACAATTTCATAGTTCCTTTGAAGATTGAATTGGGTGGTCGCATACAATTCTAGGAAGATTTAGATGTGGTAATCTACTTAATCTTTTGGGTACGTTCAAAATTTTCTAGAGATTTGAGCCAATACACAACACCCCCATGTCCGTAAGTTTTATCAGCCTTGGAAGTGGTATTCGCCTGCAAGCTCTCACAATTCCATAGGAAAGCAGCTTTTGTCTGCTTGAGCTCTTCCTAGGGTTTTTCGTGGCCACACGCATCTGGAGATCAAACTGTGGACCTGCACCTAGTCCAATTAACAGTGTTGTATTTTTTCCCAATGAAGAAATCTTTATGCATCATTTTTAGTGTAGAATAATCTATATCGAATGCGATGATTTATCCGTGCAAAAACCTACAAAAAATCTGCTCGTAAATCCTGCAGCACAGACGCGTGAGCGAATCACCATGCTCGATGCAAGTCATCCTATACTGAAGCGATGTACAAAGACTTGTCCTTGCCTAACTACACCCATTTCTACTTTTTGACTGAATTTTCACATGTTCATCATCTAACTTATTTTAAATGTTGATAGATCCCCGATCCCCCCCACCAAGAATAATAGATATTTTGTATCCACCCACATTATGTGTAACTAATTTTTTCTATACCGTTTTTATTTTTCTTAAGCAAAATGTTGTTGGATATCTATCTCTATTACTCTATATAGTTGACTAAAGGACACTGATTGTTTTTCACCCCTCCTAGATAAGATAAAACCTCCAAAAATGATACTAAATCACTAGGGGCTATCAAACTTAGAATTTGGTATTTGCTAGACTCGCTTTTGTTGGATGCAAAAACAAATTATACATGTAATCTAATGGCACAAAAAATAATCTATAAAACTTAGAACCATGACTTTTTGGCCAAAACTGCTAGCCATTTGGATAGCAATGCCGGGTGGCCACATCATGCCATATCTTTTATTGTTGAGAGAAAAAACTCTTGCCCTCTTTAAATTCTAAGCTGTTAGTTTCTTTTATCAAGTATTGACTTCTAAGTTAATTACTAACCTATACAATTTGCATTTGACATGTACTTTGTCCTTCTCTAAGTAAAAAGATAATCTATGGTTATCAAAGAAAACTTAAGACTAAATTCCAATTTGATCCTCAAACTTGGGGGTTATGTCAATTTAGTCCTTGAATTTAAAAAAATTATAAAATGATCATAAACAATTTCCTTTTTGTTTTGTTTTAATCTCTACCATTAAATAAGGAAAATGTTGCATCACACGTGGCATATAGGTAAAAAAATTAAATTTAAAACTCATTATCAACCTATTAACTTATTAACTAATATCCAATAATTCTTAAAAAAAAACTCTTTCCTCCCTTCTTTCACCATGGCTCCCTCCATCCACAACCCCACTCCCTCCTCCCCTACCCCGACTGTGGCCTTCTTCATCCCTCAGCTCTCTTCCATCCCGTGGCCCCCTTCAGTTTGCGGATACGCTTCAAACCTGTAAATGCTTCTCTCTTCAATAAACTTAGGGAAACTTCGTGGCCTCCAATTTTTCATCGAAAAAAAGGTTTCATTCGCTTGAGCTAAACACCACAAATACGCCTTCAAGTCATTCAGCCAAGGCATTCAAACATAGCTACTCTTTCTTCTTCCTATTGGTTCTATTTTCGTAAAACATGGAGAAGTCATTAGAATGCCTCGTTGAGAGGGTTAAGGAGAAGGTGTTGTCTCCCTCCATTGACAAGTACTCCTTCTTGCCATCGTCTACCTACAAACAGCGTGGGTAACCATAGCATGTGCGCTTTGAGCTATGGGGGCTGCGGGGCCTTTTGTGGCCCCTTCTCCCTCATTCCTCTATCATGCATGCTGCAAGTTGAAAGCCTTCTGCGGCTCCCTTTCGTCTCCACGAGTGAGGGACAGAGGAGGCCTCAGCGTGGGGAGGAGCAGTGGTGAACGAAGGGAATCGAGGCAGGAAGCAAAAGGGGGTGGGGGGGATGGGCAGAGGGGGCACGGCAGAAGGCGGCAGCAAAGGAAGGCGAAAGAGGTTTTTTTAGAATTATTGAATATTGGGTTAATGAGTTAATAGATTAATTAATGGGTTGATAATAAATTTTAAATTTGATTTTGCCATCTGTATGCCATGTGTACTGCCATGTGGACAAAAAAATTAAATGGTGTCTCCTATTTAACGATAAGGATCAAAGTGAAACAAACAAAAGTTCAGGATCACTTTTGCGACTTTTTGAAGTTTAAGGATCAAAGTAATATAGTTCCCTAAGTTCAAGGGTCAATACTGTAGTTTAACTAAAACTTGAATAATTTGATAAACTATGACTTTATTACTAAAAGTAAATAAATTATAATATATACTATTATAATTTATTTATAATAAATTAATATTATATAAAGCATTGAATGGTGGCCTTGAATGGTGGGACTAAAACTTAGTTTTCTAAAAACATAACATTAAAAAAGAATAGTAGCTAAACATCAAAACTTAAGTGTTGTACTTTCTCTATCCAAGCAACATAAGCATTTTATATGTCACAACACAAGCCTCGCACATAAGCTAGTTCCTAATATGGTTACATATTTCATATATTTCCTAGAGTAAACCTCGAAGAAATATATCACAACTCCTAGAACATTCAATTCAAAATACTAGAATCAATAACAATAACATTTTTATTGATTTAAAATAAATACTAAACAACATTTTAAAATTAAAGTTCAGCTACATATTTTTTGTTTTTATTTTAACAATATCAAAGTTGGCTTATTCTATCACCACTACACTATCTAATCCTGACACTAGTTGTTTGTAGGCTCCAAAAACATCAAAATTTCATGAAATATGCTGACCTAAAGAGGCTCATTAGAATCCCAAAATGCAAAATTGATATGATCAAAAGTAACATACGCATCATTAAGTAAAACCATCTATATTGCATTTTCCATATATAAATCCCAAAAGAATAAGCACATGTTAGAGCAAATATCATTTATCAAATCTATGCTATCAGACTTTGAACTATCCATGACTGTGCTTTGCCCTATAGTGAGACAATCCATTGTGTTACTATTCAGCTTATAGCGGGTAATCCATAATATCACACTTCAGTCCATGATGAAGCAATCCATAGTGCTATACTCCAGCCTATAATAAGCAATCCATAATATCACACTTTATTATATTTTAGGTAATCATAGTGTTACACTTTCGATCTATATTGAGCAATTCACAATATGTGGGCAGTCCAACAATTCGATATTAAATCCATTATTCATTCAAATTTTAACTTTATATTATGCCACATCATGTCGATTATGCATTAAATCGATAGTTTTTTTTTCAAAATACAAATCATGCCTTGTTACACCATGCCAAACATGTATGTGCATTATTAAATTGTTCAAACTCATCTATGTTGTACTGTAACATATTGATTTTGTACATACACCTATAAATCATATAAAAATTTCATGATGTCATGTACATCGTGCAGTATCAAATATGATCTATTAATTTTTTTTGTTTTCAAATTGCTCATCCATATGCTATCAACTAAAAAACATGCAAGCAATGGTTTCGCAACATACATGGGCTTACTTCTTTTGGGCTTTGATGGATGCCAACCTACACTAATAACATTGATTTCAATTTATATTAATATATTTTCATTAATTTAAATCTCAACTTAAAATCACAAATTTAAAGGCACACATTATATGTGACTCATGTTTAGTTTCTGTTGACCCCAGATTGATTTTGATGATTACAAAATAATTAAGCAATTCTAAGCTTGATACAGGAAAGTTCGGTCGCCTTGCAAGTAAGTATCTGCGTGCAAAAGTAATTGGTAAGAAAGTACTTCATTCTACTTTGCTTTAGATAATTTTATTGGCTTGGGAGTTAACTAGTTAGCTAACTTGTTATTCCATTTAGCTAGCTGGCATGACTCTTAGCTAACTGGGAAGCTAACTCAATGCTTGGCTAAACATCCTTAATTCTTTAGCTAGCTGGTTAGCTAGCTTGTTAGCTAGCTTATTAGCTAGCTAGAGTTCATTCGGCTAACTAATGTGCTCGTCACAGTGCTTGGCCGAACACTCTTTAATTTTAGCTAGCTAATTAGCTAGCCTGGGATGCCTTGGAGCTAACTGGATTTCATCTTAGCTAACTCCAGTTGCCTGTTATTTTTTCCTGGCCGAACCATCTTCAATTTAGCTAACTGTTATTTTTTTCCTGGCCGAACCGTCTTCAATTTTAGCTAACTGTTGACCTAGCTAGGTTTTCTTGAAGCTAACTGCTTAGCTAACTATTTTATCCTGGAGCTAACTGGTTAGGTAACTATTTTTCACAGGTAAGCTCGGGCCGTGAGGTTTGAAATTTTAGTTAGCTGAAGAGTTAACTCCCTCTCTCTCTGGCTGTTTGAATTCTCTTCTTAGCTAACTGGAGAGCTAGCTATCATTGGTTAGTTAGCTAGAGAGTTAACTGCTTCATTTAGACGTGTGGCTGCCTTTTTGCTCAGCTAGCTGGAGAGATAACTAAGCTGGGCGGTTTCTATGTTACTTTTGAAATTAATTAGCTAGTGAGCTAACTGACTTTTCTTTAGTTAGCTATTGAGCTAACTCCCCTTCACCTGTAACTTTTGCAGCCGAGAGCCTTAAAATTTTAGTTCGCTGGGGAGCTAACTAGCATTGCATGGCCTCTTTCTTCTGTCATTTAAATTGCCTGTTAGTTAGCTGAAGAGTTAACTGTCTTTGGTTAGTTAGCTGGTGAGCTAACTAAGAGCTCTACACCATTTTCTCCTGGCATTTACTTTTGCTATTAGTTAGCTGGGAAGCTAACTAGCAACCATCTTAGTTACCTATGGAGCTGCCTCTGGACACCCTTGTTTGTCGTGGCCTCTCTTGTGAGCTAGCTGACTAGCTAGCTGAGGAATATTATTTATTTCCTGGCCGAAGCTTTCATGTCTTCAGCTACCTGGAGTTATTTTCAGCCAATTGCCACCTGAGTTCTTGAGTTTGCTTTTCCTCTCTTACTCTCTCTCTATTACTATTTTGAGCTACATTTAACTTTTGGATTTTTGAATCTTTATAGTACTCTTCCTTCCTCAAATGGAGATCCGCATTCAATGCTTAAGGGAAACATTTATAACGGTTATATTTTCTTCCCGTTTTTATTTTCATTTGTTCCTAATGTATCTAACGAATATTTCTTGTTGGATGATTTTAAATAGGTGGGATTAGAAGCACACCATGATGATTTTGAAAAAGAGAATTTAAAGAGAAACAAATCCAAGAAAAGAGCTTTTATTGCATATTATTGAGTGGTTATAAGAGAGTTGCTATGCATTCAAGTTCATTCATTGCTCCAAAAAGTTGTCCGGATCATTGAAGCATTTCAAGCAATCAAGACTTTAGCTACTTCGACCTCGTTCAGTTATTGCTGAAATTATTGCTTCAAAAGTTGTAAAATATACTCACAATATTTGCTCATTGTAGGAGCTTCTCCTTAACATTCTTTGATTATTTTGTAAAAGGGTTAGTGTTAACCCTAATTATTTTGGGCTTCCTTGTACCTTGAAACAAGAGGACAGCCTAGGTTTGGCTAGGGGATTTGGCTTCCTTGTGCCATGAAACAAGGGACAAGCCTAGGTTTGGCTAGGGGATTTGGCTTCCTTGTGCCGTATAAACAAGAGGGCTAGCCTGGTTCGGCTAGAGGTTGTAATCATTGTGATACGATTAGTGGAATTCCTAAAGGTTTTGGGGAGTGGATGTAGGTGCTGAGTTTGGCACCGAACCACTATAAACTTCTGTGTGTTTGTGGTTGTTTGATTCTCCATTGTTATCTTTCTGTGCACTCCACTACACCGCTGCAAATCAAAATTAGGGTTTAAGCACATACTTGCATAGTAATTTTTTTTTTAATAACCAATTCACCCCCTCTTGGGTTGCTACATCTGGGCAACAAGTGGTATCAGAGCAGAGTGCTCTTGATTCCTATAGCTTTGATTAGCTTGGAGCCAAAGATCAGTAGTTATCCAATAAGTTCTATGTTGACTGAAGGACAATCAACTAATAGACCACCTTTGTTCAATGGAACAAATTACACATATTGGAAAGCACGAATGAAAATCTTCATTCAAGCACTAGATTATGATTTATGAGGAATCATAATTAATGGACCACACACACCCACTATTATGATTGAAAATATTAATATTGCAAAACCTGAATCAGAATGGGATGAGCAAGATAAGAAATTAGCTCAATTAAATGCAAAGGCTATGAATGTTCTTTATTGCTCTCTTGATGCAAATGAGTTTAATCATATATCTACTTGCATGTCTGCAAAGAAAATCTGGGATAGACTTGAAGTCACCCATGAGGGTACAAATCAAGTCAAAGAATCCAAAATAAATATGCTTGTTCATAAGTATGAATTATTTAAGATGGATCCCGCTGAAAATATTACTGATATGTTTACAAGATTTACTGACATTATTAATGGACTGAAAAGTCTTAAAAATCTTATGCTAACAGTGATCTTGTTAGAAAAATCTTAAGATCTTTACCTAGAACTTGGAAAGCAAAAGTCACTGCAATTCAAGAAGCAAAAGATCTCAACACTTTATCACTTGAAGAGTTGGTCGGTTCTTTGATGACTCATGAGCTTCAGCAACGACGACATATCGATGAAGATGAATCAAAGAAGAAAAGGACCATGGCTTTGAAGAGTGCAACTCAAGAAGATGAATGTGAAGAAACCACAAGTGACAGCGAGAAAGATGATGAAATGACACTTATCTCAAGAAAATTTAAAAAGTTCATGAAGAGAAAGAAATTTAAAAAAGAAAACAATTTGTCAAAGGAGACCATAGCAAAGATAAGAAAAGAGTGAATCCTATATGCTATGAGTGCAAGAAGCCTGGACACATCAGACCAGATTGCTATTAAAGAAAGGATCTAAAAGAATAAAGAAGAAGGCAATGATGGCTACTTGGACGACAGTGAAGCAACGAGTTCAGAGAGACGAGAAAACTGAAGTTGTAAATGTTTGCTTCATGGCTGATAATGATGAGGTAAGCCCTAACTTTTTAGATGACTTTACTTTGATGAATTACAATGTGCATTTTATGAACTTATTGATGATTTTGCAAATTTAAGTTCAAAAACCAAAGAATTGAAAAATGAAATCAAAAATCTTACTCTTGAAAATGAAAGAATTTCAAAGGATAATGAATCATTGTTAAAGAAAACCAAGATTTAAAAAATGAAGTGAATAAATTAAAACTAATTGTTGATAGATTTAGTCTAAGTTCATAAAAATTAGAAATAATTTTAAATAGTCAAAGAGGTGTTTACAATAGAGCTGGTCTTGGATACAATACTTTTGAAAGATAGAAATTTTTGAAAAATATTTTGAGCATGCTGATGATTCTACTAAAATTACATGTTTTAAATGTGGAAAAATTAGACATAAAGCTTATATTTGTCAAACAAAATAAAAAAATATGGGTTCCAAAAGGAACCATCTTGACTAACCCTAAAGGACCCAAGAAAGCTTGGGTACCTAAAAACAAAAATTAAAATTGGTATGCAGGTGTGTCTTGCAACCCGAGCAATTAAAAGACAATGGTACTTGGATAGTGGGTGCTCAAGACACATGACCGGTGATGAATCCAATTCATCACTTTGGAAGCAAAAGATGGAGGTGCTGTTACTTTGGTGATAATGGCCAAGGAAAAATAATTGGCATTTAAAAATAGGTATCACACCTCATGCTTATATTGATAATGTTTTGCTTGTGAAAGGACTGAAACACAATTTACTTAGCATTAGTCAATTATGTGACAAAGGATTTAATGTTACTTTTAATCATCTCTATGCATTGTTAAAAATTCTGCTAATGAAAAATAAAATTTGTTGGTCATAGGCATGGTAATGTATACATTGTTAATTTAAATGATTTGCATGATCAAAATATTGATTGCCTAGTTGCTACAAACAATAAAACTGATAATAGTTGGTTATGGCATCGTAGGCTAGCTCATGCAAGCATGGATTTACTATCTAAATTAATTAAGAAAGATTTAGTACATGGTTTGCCAAAACTATTTTTGAAAAAGATAAAATTTGTAATGCTTGTCAATTTGGAAAACAAACCCGAGTTTCTTTTAAATCAAAGAATTTAGTTTCAACCACTAGACCTTTGGAGCTCTTGCATATGGATTTATTCGGTCCTACAAGAACAACTAGTCTAGGAGGTAAAAGATACGGTTTTGTTGTTATTGATGATTTCTCTCGCTTTACATGGGTTTTATTTCTATCTAGTAAAGACGAAGCATTTTCAGCATTTCAAAAATTATTTAAAAGAATTACAAACAAAAAGAATTCTTCTGTTTTATCGATACGAAGTGATCATGGAAAAGAATTTGAAAACAAATCTTTTGAAGAATTTTGTAATGAAAATGGAATTGAACATAATTTTTCTGCACCAAGAACACCACAACAAAATGGAGTAGTTGAAAGAAAGAATAGAACATTAGAGGAAATGGCGCGTACCATGTTGTGTGAAAGCAATCTTCCAAAATATTTTTGGGCAGAAGCTATTAACACTGCATGTTATATTTTAAATCATGCATTAATCAGACCTTTTGAAAAAGACTCCATATGAACTTTGGAAAGGAAGAAAACCTAATATAAGTTACTTTCATGTTTTTGGATGATGTTTTGTATTAAATAATGAAAAATCAAACCTTGATAAATTTGATGCTAAGTCTGATGAAGGAATTTTTCTCGGATATTCTTTACATAGTAGAGCTTTTAGAATATTCAATAAAAAGACTTTAGTAGTTGAAGAATCAATTCATGTTATCTTTGATGAATCTAATGATCTTCCATCAAGGAAGGGAAAAGGTATAAATGATGCAGATGACATTGAAGATCAATTCAAGGACATCACACTGAAGGATAAGAACGACACAGATACACAAGAGGTAAATGAGAAGGGAACGCTGACCTACCTGAAGCCTCACAAGGTAATGATGAATTAGAAAGAGGTTGGAGGTATGTTCTCAGTCACCCCAAAGATCAAATTATTGGTGATCCTTCTCAAGGAGTTAGAACTAGATCATCATTTAGAGATGCTTGTAATAACTTAGCATTTGTATCTAAAATTGAACCTAAATGTTATGATGATGCTAAAAATGATGTTGATTGGATTAATGCCATGCATGAGGAACTTAACCAATTTGAAAGAAATAATGTTTGGACTCTTATTGAAAGACCTCATGATCATCAAATTATTGGAACTAAATGGGTTTATAGAAACAAATTAGATGAAAATGGTAATATAATTAGAAATAAGGCAAGATTAGTAGCTAAGGGTTATAATCAAGAAGAGAATTGATTTTGATGAAACTTATGCCCCTGTTGCTAGATTAGAAGCTATTAGATTACTTCTTGCTTATGCTTGTTATATGAATTTTAAATTGTATCAAATGGATGTTAAAAGCGCTTTCTTAAATGGATACATTGCTGAACAAGTTTTTGTGGAACAGCCACCCGGCTTTGAAAATCACTTGTTTCCAAATCACGTTTTCAAATTAAACAAGGCTTTATATGGTTTGAAACAAGCGACCCGGCATGGTATGAAAGGTTAAGCAAATTCTTGATTAGTAATGATTTTATTCGAGGAACTATGGATACAACTTTATTTATTAAAAGATAAAATAAAGATATATTAATTATTCAAATCTATGTTGATGATATCATATTTGGTGCCACTAATGATTCTTTGTGCAAAGACTTTGCTAAGCTTATGCAGGGAGAGTTCGAGATGAGTATGATGGGTGAGCTGACCTACTTCCTCGGACTATAAATTAAACAAAGCAAAGATGGAATCTTCATAAGCCAATCCAAATATACCAAAGAAATGATCAAAAAGTTTGGCATGGAGACATCCAAGAGTATCGGTACCCCTATGAGCTCATCATGTAGACTTGAATCCTATAATTCTGAAAAGTCTGTTGATTTAAAATTATATAGAGGCATGATTGGATCATTTTATATTTAACTGCTAGTAGGCCAGATATTTTATTTAGTGTTTGCATGTGTGCTAGATATCAAGCCAATCCTAAAGAATCACACTTGCTTGCTGTTAAAAGAATATTTAAATATTTAAATGGAACAGTAAATTTAGGTATATGGTATGACAAACAATCTAGCATTGACTTAATAGGATACACTGATTCAGACTTTGCTGGATGTAAATTAGATAGGAAATCAACCACTGGAACTTGCCAGTTTCTAGGTGTTAACTTAATTTCATGGTTTAGCAAAAAGCAAACTTCAGTAGCACTATCTACGGCCGAAGCCGAATACATTGCAGCTGGAAGTTGCTGTGCTCAAATCTTATGGATTAAGCAACAGCTAGAAGATTATGGTATTAAAAAAAAGCATTCCTATAAAATGTGATAATACAAGTGCAATCAGTTTAACTAAGAATCCTATTCAACATTCCAGAACTAAACATATTGAAATTAGACATCATTTCATTAGAGATCACGTAAATAATGGAAATGTTGTTATTAAATTTTTAAATACTAAAAATCAAATTGCTGACATTTTCACTAAGCCTCTTGATGAAACAAAATTTTATGAAATCAGAAGAGAATTGGAATGTTTGATCCAACCATTTAATGAATCAATTAATGAATTGATATGATATCTAAAAGATATGACATCTTTAAAGCACATTAATTAAAGGAACATCATTAAATGCTTGAGTATGTTGTAAAGCTTTAAGTCTTTTCATCTTTATGAAAGCCAGCTATTATACTTCCTTAAATTCATCCAACAACGGCCATTTGCAAGCTTTTTCTTTTGATGGCAGCTAACCGACCAGGCAACCAAACAGGCACCTGGCCACTAACCATCAAGTCTACTCCCTATATAACTTTTCTCTCAAATCAATTGCTCTCAAGCCATCTCTCTCATTTCATTTCAACTTAGCGTCTTCTCCTCTCTTCTTCTCTCATTCTCAATCCTTCCATTAATCCTTTCTTTCTTCCATTCAATCATCAATCCATCTTGAAGATAGTTGATGGCTCCCAAGAAGAAGATAATCGCAAGAGATGACGATTGTGCTGATCTTCGCCGGAAGTCTTCTACTTCTTCATCCCATATCAACTCCCTTCTTGCATCTAAATCCTTTGCTCATGGAAGGTTAGTTGATTTTAACTTCTTAGAACAGGAAGGTTTTAAAATTAGAAAACTGTTAGTTAATCAAGGTTTGGATAAGCTTTTATCTACCAAGAGACCTATTTATCCTGAGCTTATTAGGAAATTTTATGAAAATATCTCTTTTGGTAGTGGGACTATCTCTTCCTTCGTGAAAAAGACTAAAATCGACCTAGACTGCAAAATGTTAGGATGTGCTCTTAATATTCCATCTGATGGTTTCTTAGAAGTCCTACCCAGTGAATGTAGATATAAAATAGGTTTAATCCTTAATATTGATGACAGTGAGCTAGTAATATTGAAACTCTAGATGCCATGTTATCTGTAGAAATAGATTATTCCACAGTATCATCACCAAAATCCTTGCCCCACGTGCTGGTTCGTTTAATGTAGTAAATGATAGGGACATATGTATAATGTATGACATCTTAATAGAAGACCCTGTTGATCTACCTTAACTAATGATGACCGTAATGAAAGAATCCTTGTCTAGATCTAAGGCTGCATTGCCCTACGGAATGTTTCTCACTTATGTATTTGAGTTTTTCAATATTAAGCTTAAGGGAGAAACTGCAGTGGCATTACGTCACTCTGATGTTTTTAATGCTCATTCACTACACCGTATGGACTTTGCCAAACGGGATGGTATTTGGTTAAAGGTTAGGTCTAGGACTGGTAGTCTAGTATGCCACCGCCAAATGTGACTCAATCCGCTTGTTCTCCTCAGAACTTCTTCAATTTTGACTTAACCAACCGAATCCGTACCTTGCTGCTATGTCTGATGATCAAAATCCTTTTCTATCTGATCCACCCAATATGAATGCTTATGGGCCTTCATATCGTAATGACAACCAAGCTCCTGCTCCTCTTCCTATCGTTCGTATAAGTGATGATCAAATTCGCCTTATTATCAATGAATTGACCCTTGCCACTCTAGTCGAAGCTCTGGAGACAGTGCTTCTTCTGTCAATGATCAGACTCTTGTACCACATATTTCTTCTATTTTTTAGAACATATCTCAGTTTAAAATTACTCTTGAACGACTTATCCATGATGTGAACATTCTCAATGGAAGAGTTTTTCATCACAATGAATCTGTCATGGAACGGATCCTAAAAGAGATTAATTTTCTAAAAGGTAAGCTTGAGAATTTTGAAACTAAGGCAGAGTGGGTAGAATACCAAATGAGATCCAATGAGACCCAGACTCGGGATGCAGCAAACGCTGTCGACCATTGGACCGCATCCTTCTCAAGGCTGAGTCATCTCATAGAGACTTACATCACTCTTAGTGCCCTCTGCGCCTGATGCTTCTTATTCTCATCCGCACCTCTGGACTCCGCCAACACAGCCTTCCTCCGACAAGCCTGGATCTTCAAACAAGCCAAATGTTTCTTCAGTGCATATTTCTTCTTCTGATGATGACAAGTGATTATGTTTGACTTATGTTGTAACCGTGCTTGGTATTGTTTATGTAATGCATGTTTATGACTATGTTTTATGACTTGAAACCATGACATGTAATATTTGTATTTTGTAATGATCTGAATGACTGCTCTAATTATGTATGTTTGATAATATCTCCTTGATATATTATGCTTAAAATTATTGCAAGACTCTTCAAACTTCTTTTTGATTAATGACAAAAAGGGGGAGAAGAATATTGCATACATTAAGGAATGGAGTAAAATAATAACTCCATATATTCAGGGGAGAAAAGAGTTCACTTATTCAGATTGACAGGGGGAGAAATTAATGTTTTCTGATTACACTCCTGTCTACTTCCTATATTTGCTCCTTATGTGCTTAAAGGTTTTGTCATCATCAAAAAGGGGGAGATTGTTGACCCCAGATTGATTTTGATGAAAACAATTAAGCAATTCTAAGCTTGATACAGGGAAGTTCGGTCACCTTGCAAGTAAGTATCTGCATGCAAAATAATTGGTAAGAAAGTACTTCATTCTACTTTGCTTAGATAATTTTATTGGCTTGGGAGTTAACTGGTTAGCTAACTTGTTATTCCATTTAGCTAGCTGGCACGACTCTCAGCGAACTGGGAAGCTAACTCAGTGCTTGGCTAAACGTTCTTAATTCTTTAGCTAGCTGGTTAGCTAGCTTGTTAGCTAGCTAGCTAGCTTGTTAGCTAGCTGGTTAGCTAGCTTGTTAGCTAGCTACAGTTCATTCAGCTAACTAATGTGCTCGTCACAGTGCTTGGCCGAACACTCTTTAATTTTAGCTAGCTGGTTAGCTAGCCTGGGATGCCTTGGAGCTAACTAGATTTCATCTTAGCTAACTCTAGTTGCCTGTTATTTTTCCTGGCCGAACCATCTTCAATTTCAGCTAACTGTTGAGCTAGCTGCCGGATCTTTTAGCTAGCTGGGTTTTCTTGAAGCTAACAGCTTAGCTAACTATTTTATCCTGAGCTAACTGGTTAGCTAACTATTTTTCATAGGTGGGCTCGGGCCGTGAGGTTTGAAATTTAGTTAGCTGAAGAGCTAACTCCTCTCTCTCTGGCCGTTTGAATTCTTAGCTAACTGGAGAGCTAGCTATCGTTTGATTAGTTAGCTGGAGAGTTAACTGCTTCATTCAGACATGTGGCTGCCTTTTTGCTCAGCTAGCTGGAGAGCTAACTAAGCTGGGCGTTTCTATGTTACTTTTGAAATTAGTTAGCTAGTGAGCTAACTGATTTTTCTTTAGTTAGCTATTGAGCTAACTCCCCTTCACCTGTAACTTTTGCAGCTGAGAGCCTTAAAATTTTAGTTAGCTGGGGAGCTAACTAGCATTGCACGACCTCTTTCTTCTGCCGTTTAAACTGCCTGTTAGTTAGCTGAAGAGCTAGCTATCTTTTGCGTAGTTAGCTGGTGAGCTAACTAAGAGCTCTGCACCATTTTCTCCTGGCGTTTACTTTTGCTATTAGTTAGCTGGGAAGCTAACTAGCAACCATTTTAGTTACCTATGGAGCTGCCTCTGGACGCCCTTGTTTGCCGTGGCCTCTCTTGTGAGCTAGCTGACTAGCTCGCTGAGGAATATTGTTTATTTCCTGGCCAAAGCTTTCATGTCTTCAACTACCTAGAGTTATTTTCATCCAACTGCCGCCTGAGTTCTTGAGTTTGCTTTTCCTCTCTTACTCTCTCTCTATTACTATTTGAGCTACATTTAACTTTTGGATTTTTGAATTTATAGTGCTTTTCTTTCCTCAAATGGAGATCTGCATTCAATGCTTAAGGGAAACATTTATAACAATTATATTTTCTTCCCATTTTTATTTCCATTTGTTCCTAATGTATCTAACGGATATTTTCTTGTTGGATGATTATAAATAGGTGGGATTAGAAGCACACCATGATGATTTTGAAAAAAGAATTTAAAAAGAAACAAATCCAAGAAAAGAGCTTTTATTGCATATTGTTGAGTGGTTGATAAGAGAGTTGTTGTGCATTCAAGTTCATTCATTGCTCCAAAAAGTCGTCCGGATCATTGAAGCATTTCAAGCAATCAAGACTTCAGCTACTTCGACCTCGTTCATTTATTGCTGAAATTATTGCTTCAAAAGTTGTAAAGTATACTCTAAATATTTGCTCATTGTAGGAGCTTCTCCTTAACATTTTTGATTATTTTGTAAAAGGGTTAGTGTTAACCCTGATTATTTTGGGCTTCCTTGTGCCTTGAAACAAGAGGACTAGCCTAGGTTTGGCTAGGGGATTTGGCTTCCTTGTGCCGTGAAACAAGAGGTTTAGGCTAGGTTTGGCTAGGGGATTTGGCTTCCTTGTGCCATATAAACAAGAGGGCTAGCCTGGTTCGGCTAGAGGTTGTAATCGTTGTGATACGATTAGTGGAATTCCCAAAGGTTTTGGGGAGTGGATGTAGGTGCTGAGTTTGGCACCGAACCACTATAAACTTCTGTGTGTTTGTGGTTGTTTGATTCTCCATTGTTATCTTTATGTGCACTCCACTACACCTCTGCAAATCAAAATTAGGGTTTAAGCATATACTTGCATAGTAATCATTTTTTTTAATAACTAAATTCACCCCCCTCTTGAGTTGCTACATCTGGGCAACAGTTTAAAAAATCCATAGGTAGTGTATTGGGCCCATTCTAATAAAATTAGTTTTTCTTATGAAAATAGATAGCATAGAGTGGACGTGGCAACTACCATATGGTGCCTAATTTCTTTTGGTTAGCATTGGGGCCTCAAGGGTCCCGCTACAAAGTTTTAGCTTTTTAGGTGTGCACATGATCTTATCTTTAGTTGGGTAGCCTGCATTATAGCCTTATAGGGTCTTACGTATTGCTTCAATAGATATGTCATATTGCTTCCATAGCCTGCTAAATTACAAAAAGGTTGGCCCAACTAATTAGAGCAGTTTGTGGCCAAAATCTAAACTAAAAGGAATGCTAGCATATATCCGATTAAGAGATCACGAGTAAAGTCTATTATGCAAAGCAATCATAGGTTAATATATAAATCCTCTAAATTATTGTGGATCACTCTATTCGTGGAGCTTTGTGGCTAGTTCAATCTCAAGACTAGCTTTTCTTGCACAGGCGATCGGAAAGAATTATTCTAAAGGAGTAGTCGACTTAAAAGAATCTATAGGCTATATTAGAACCTTACCTTCCCCTATCTCTCTCTCTTTTAGTTCTCCTTATAAATTCCTTCTATGTTTCTCTATTTCCTCTTTTATTTCTCTGTATACTTATCCAGAAGAATCTAACTGACTCCTCCAATCTTCCCTCTAAAAAAAGAAAACGTCATATCACATTCTCATCCTGGATAATCATGCCCCTTTAAGTTGTGGGAACTTTCTTAAATTGGTGATTCATAGATACAATCAAAAGTTTCCTTTCACTTGCATCATTCTCCCTTGAAGCCTTATCCGAGGAAAAGCATAAATCTTGACAATTACTTATGAGTGCAATATAAATAGGTGATATGCCATTAATCAACAAAAAATAAAATGACAATAAAAAGTGGGTATATGATATCATATCTCATAATAAAAGTTCAAGATGTTATTCTCACATTTCTTATAATTTATATGATGAGAACAAAAGAGCAGCCCAACATAAGTGAAATGGGGATATGATCTGATATTTTGTTACAGTAACCATTCAAAGATGTTTGATAATAATAATAAAAGAAGTTAATAAAGATTACATAATAGTGATAAAACATATCTGTTGGCCCAGATGGCAACCCAAGAGGGGGGGGTGAATTGGGTTCTTAAAAAATTTAAGACTTTTTAACTTTAATTGATTAGTTAGCAAGATGTGCAAGTGAGAGGGTAACTAAAATTAATACACAAGCAAATAGAGAGAGATAGAGATAGAGAAAATAAGGCACGGCAAACACAAGATAATTTTATAGTGGTTCGGTGCAATCAACACCTACGTCCACTCCCAAGATTCACTTGGGTCCACACTATAATCTCTCTAGATTACAGCCGAGTTGTTTTCCAAGCTCACAACTCAAACTTGTTGTTTTACCGGGTGCACAATGAACCCAGCTGGTTTTAACTCGGGCTTACCAGCACAAAACCCTATACGTTGTTTTCTCGGGCTCACAACTAATCCAACACAAGCACTTCGGCTTGTAATGAGGTATACCAACCTCCACTGATTCAATCCACTGATTGAATCAGCAAACAAATAGAATAGAAGTGTTTGAACATAATGTGCTCCCCTTGAGCAAATATACAAATGAAGTACAAAATAATATAGGGTTAGAAAAGCCTGATAATATTGCAGATGGTTGATGCTTGGGCTTTCTCCCTTCTTCTCTTTAACTCCTCTAGAAGTGTTGAATCACGCCTCAGCAAGATTCTTGACCGTTGAAGACTTTGGAGTTGAGATGAAGCTTTTTCCTCTTTTGAAAATCCTCCGATTTGACCTTTGAAATGCTTGTGGATTTTCTTCTGACTGTTGTGGATTGATGGAAAGGAGCAGACGAAACTTTCTCTTGGATTTCTCTCCTTTTGAATCACTCTCCTTTGAGCTAAATGATTTTTCCAATATGCTCTGTTTTTCCCTCTTTTCAAACGATACTCTTTTCTTTCTTTTTGATTTTCTCTGGGTTGTTTTGATTTGAAAAGAGCTTCTCTATTTATAGAATCTGCAAAATATATCCGTTAGAGACAAGGAAAAATAGCCGTTATTCAAAAATCTTACCGTTGGGGTTGATGTGTCATCGTTAAAAATCGCGCCCAGAATTCGCGGAGTCGACTCGAGCTTTGTGGGAGTCGGCTCGAAGTCGATTACTAAAAATAGAAATATTTTAAAACATTGAAGGGTCGACTCGCGAAAACTAAAGTGTCGGCTCCTGAAAGTCGGGAGTCGACTCGAGAAAATGGGGAGTCGACTCGAGAAGTGCTCAAAAAACATGGGTTCTGTTGTTTGAGCGGAGTCGGCTCGCACAGACAGGAGTCGGCTCGTAAGAAGTCAGGGGTCGACTCTTGAAAAGCCAAGGGTCGACTCGAGAAAATCAGGCAATTTGGGGAGTCGACTCGGAAACCCTTGAGTCGGCTCGGGACCGATACAAAAATCAGAAAAATGTTCTGATTGACTTTAAAACTTGTCCCAATTAAATTTAAAATGTAAATTTGACTTGAATACATTAAATATGACATTTATATGGATTCAAGACATGTTCCAAGATTCATCGATTGAATTATAATGTGTAAAAATTCCTTTTTGAAATCCTTTTAAGCATAGAACTTGAAACTTCTTTTTCTAATAGATTCAAAACTCATTTGATATAACCATTGATAGTTCATTCTTTTCAATTTGAATAAGCTCAAGGTTTTTTGATAAATAAACACATTGTTTTCTTTAAGATACTCATGGCTTTTGGAAATCATCAAAATCAATAAAGTTGGGGCAATTATGTTTCAATAATTTCTCAACAATCTCCCCTTTTTGATGATGACAAAAACATTGAGTATATGCATTAAAAAATTAAAAATTTATGATTCCAAAATCAACTATTGTGTTCATGGAAAGGCTCCACCTCAATGAGGTAGCTCCCCCTATGAACCTTAATTTTATAAATCATCAAAATTTTTCAAAATCAGAAACTTAAGCATTTTCTTTATGAAATTCAATTTATCTCTTCCCCTTATGCTCTTCCTCTTTCAAAATTAAACTTTGATTGAATTGAAGGCAAGGCATATACGATTGAATAAAAACTCTCCCCCTTTTTTGTAATCAACAAAAAGGTTAGGAGGTTTAATATCAATAACATTCTTTATCTTTTTCTATTTAACTTATCAATTGAAGATAATCATTCAAGAATTCAAGAATACTTACAATTGAAATAGACATAAGTAATGCATCAAACTTTTTCATTGCTTTAAAATGAAAGTACATGAAAATGTAAACTTGCTTACATCAACAAAGGTACATCAAAAGAGATTACATCAAAAAGAGATAAAAAAAAGATTACATAAAAACTTAAAAATTTCTTCTAGTAATTCTGTTTAGGTGATCAATAATCTGCTTCATCCTTCACACTGAAGTCTAACATAGCCTTTAAGCTTATTATCAACAAAGGTACAAGCAGATGAAATTTTTTCTTGAAGCTCGGCATTGCATTGGGAGTATGTCTCCGAGTCACCGCAGATGTCCTTAAGTTCTCCAAAGATATTCTTTAAGTCTTCACTTAAGGACCCGGTAGATGAACTGAGAGTAGACTCGATCGATGCAACCCGATCACTGAGAGAATATAAGGCTTCTTTTAAATTCATATACTTTTCATTGAATTCTTCTTTCAATCTGTTTTCATGCTCGACTATCTCAGACTTGAATAATGACCGAAGCTGATCTAACTGTGTATCAGAAAAACTACCAGATAAAATGTAGAAGACTGAGCAGGACAACAGTAGGAGCAGGGGTAGAATCAGAAGCAGGAGCTGGAGTAGACTCTGGAACAGACGAGCACTGAGGAGGCTCAGGAGATGAATGTCTCAAGGAAGGTCCGGGGGCCTCTATAGCTCTATCTCTGTCCTCAGTAACATTCTTTCTCTCCCAACTTCCATTTTTCTTAACAAACCCCATGCGATGTATAGTGGCCAAAGTGTAATAATCTGTATGCCTCAGTTCCTTCTTTGGCTCACTGTCATCAAAAAAATCCCTTGGCTTCGAAATAACTGAGTTAAAACCATGCCATAGGGCAAACTAGATTTCTTTTTCCCGCTACAATCTGCAATATACCAAATTATCATCCTAGGTAGATTGATGGGCTTCCCAGACACAACAGCATCCATAACAAAAATATCTCGCTCAGAAACATAGTCGAACTGCCGGTCTTGGGAAACAAAATCCTGCTGCAAATGTTGTGGAGAAGTCTTAATTCTAAAGGCAGTTGACTAGCAAATACTTCTTCAAATCCTTCAAAATTTCGGTTCAGTAGCCTAGTGAGGGCTGGAGATCTATCTTCAGGGGCAAATGTGGATGGTCCAGACAATGGTAATTTCAATAATCTAGATAGAATAGAGGATGTAATGTTCAGACCAATGCCTCTAACCTTGCTCACCAAGCCATCATCTCCTCTGGACAAATTCTTGTAAAACTCTTTAACTAGAGCAGGGTAGGTAGGACAGTCCAATGAACAAATATACTCAAATCCCATCTCAATTAGTTGTCTACCAATGATGAATCCTTCATTCTCAAACAATTCAAAATCAACCTTTCTTCCTGTGGTTACAATCCTACTGGCTAGAAGATCTACCTGAAGGGTAGGAGCTGGAGCAGGAGGATCACTAGCAGAAGGGTGGAGGAAGAATCCGTAGACGGCTCGCGGATGGGTCGTCGAACGGTCCTCTTTCTCTTCAAACCGGCGCCACTCGAGCTTGCTCCTCGGGTTTTAGGTGCCATTGATCTTGAAGGATTGGTTAATCAGAGGTTATTTGAGGTTTGGAGGGTTTTGGGAAGGTTTTGGAGAGGATTTGGAAAGTTTTAGAAAGGATGAAATGTCCGTCGGGTCGACTCGTGCCCTAAATAATCCGACTGGGACCACGTCGAGTTGACTCGCGCAAAGTGTGGAGTCGGCTCGCGACTAGTCACAGAGCACGGACACGATCTCGAGTCGACTCGCTCAGAGGAGGGGTCGACTCCTGAGTTTCAGCAGAAACTCGAGTCGACTCCGATACTCTCGAGTCGGCTCCCAGACAATTCCAGAGAAAAAAGATTAAGATTCAGAGAATCCGAATAGAGTCCGGAAATTGATCTTAGAGTATGATTAAAAATCATGGACTTTGAGAGATCAAATTGATATGAGTTCTAGATAAGATTTCCTTAAGATTTTGAGAATTTGAAAGAACTCTAGATATATTTCCTTAGAGGTTTCAAAATTTATTCAAAAGGATTACAAATTCCTAACTCTCCTCTAAGATAACAAAATCTTTCTTCATTTAAAGGTTTAGTGAATATGTCAGCTAATTGTTCTTCAGTGTTTACATAATCCAAACAAATTTCATCATTAGCTACATGTTCCCTTATAAAATGATATCTAATTTCTATGTGTTTTGTTCTTGAGTGTTGATTGGATTTTTAGTTAAGTTGATTGCGCTAGTGTTATCACATCTTATGGGAGTTTTATTAAGTGTGATACCATAGTCTTCAAGTTGTCGCTTAATCCATAGGATTTGCGCACAGCAACTTCCAGCTGCTACATATTCAGCTTCAGTAGTTGATAATGCAACTGAATTTTGCTTTTTGCTAAACCATGTGATTAAGTTACTACCTAAGAATTGGCATGCACCACTTGTGCTTTTTCTATCTAATTTACATCCAGCATAGTCAGAATCTGAATATGCAATTAGGTTTAATGTAGAGTCTCTAGAATACCATAAACCTACATTTTTAGTTCCATTTAGATATCTTAATATTCTTTAACAGCTATTAAATGTGATTCTTTAGGTTCAGATTGAAATCTAGCACATAAACATACTGAAAACATGATATCTGGTCTACTTGCTGTTAAATAAAGAAGGGATCCGATAATACCTCGATAATACTTTTGATCAACCTTTTTACCTTCTTCATCTTTGTCCAGCTTGCATGAAGGACTCATTGGAGTTCCGAGGGGTTTCATTGTTCCATACCAAACTTTTTGAGTAGTTCTCTTGTGTATTTGGTTTGGTTGATAAAGATTCCCTCTTTGCTTTGTTTGATCTGGAGTCCAAGGAAGAAGTTGAGTTCTCCCATCATGCTCATCTCGAATTCTCCCTGCATTAACTTTGCAAATTCTTGACAAAGAGAATCGTTAGTAGCACCAAAAATAATGTCATCTACGTATATTTGTACTACAAGTAAATCTTTACTTTTTCTTTTCAAAAACAAAGTTTTATCAACATTTCCTCTTGTAAAATCATTTTCTATTAAGAATTTACTTAACCTATCATACCAAGCTCTAGGTGCTTGTTTCAAACCATATAAAGCTTTGTGTAATTTAAAAAGTGATTTGAAAACTCGTGATCTTCAAAACCTGGTGGTTGTTCTACATAAACTTCTTCATTAATAAATCCATTTAAAAATGCGCTTTTTACATCCATTTGAAATAAGTTAATATTCATATGACATGCAAATGCAAGTAATAGCCTAATGGCTTCTAATCTAGCTACAGGTGCAAAGGTTTCATCAAAATCAATACCTTCCTCTTGATTATATCCTTTAGCAACCAATCTAGCTTTGTTTCTAATTACTATGCCATTTTCATCTAGTTTATTTCTATAAATCCATTTTGATCCTATTACTGAATGGTTTTTGGTCTTTCAACTAAAGTCCAAACATTATTTCTAGTGAATTGATTTAGTTCTTCTTGCATTGCTAACATCCAATTATTATCTTTTTCAGCTTCTTCTATAGTTTTAGGTTCAATTTGTGATACAAATGCAAGATGATTACTAATATTTCTCATATATGATCTAGTCCTTATTCCTTGAGATGGATCGCCTATAATCAATTCCTTAGGATGACTATGAGCATATCTCCAGTCTCTTGGAAGATCTACATCATTATGATTAATATTGACATCATCGTCCTTATGTGAATCATCATCTTTAGCCTCTTGTTCATGATCAGAAGATACTTCAATATTAAGTTTTTCAAGATCTTTTTCAATTATGTTTGTATCTTCCTCATCATCAATCTTTTCAGATCAGTTGCTAAAGATTCATCAAAAACTACATGAATGGATTCTTCAACTACTAAGGTTTTCTTGTTAAAGATTCTATATGCCTTACTAGTTGTTGAATAACCTAGAAAAATTCCTTCATCAGATTTAGCATCAAATTTTCCCAAGTTGTTTTTACCATTATTATGAATGAAACATTTACATCCAAATGCATGAAAGTATTTTATATTTGGTTTTCTTTCATTCCATAATTCATAAGGTGTTTTCTTTAAGATTGGTCTTATTAAGGCTCTATTTAAGATGTAACAAGCTGTGTTAATTGCTTCCGCCCAAAAATACTTTGGTAAGTTGCTTTCACATAGCATGGTACGGGCCATGTCTTCTAGAGTCCTATTTTTCTTTCAACCACACCATTTTGTTGTGGAGTCCTAGGGGCTGAAAAATTATGATTAATTCCATTTTCAGTGCAGAAATTTTCAAATAGGTGATTTTCAAATTCTGTTCCATGATCACTTCTTAGAGATACTATAGTAGTGTTTTTCTCATTTGTGACTTTCTTGAAGAATTTCAGGAATATCGAGAAAGTCTCATCTTTGTGAGCTAAAAAATTACCCAAGTATATCTAGAATAATCATCTACAATCACTAGACCATATTTCTTTCCTCCTAGACTTGTGGTTCTAGTTGGTCCGAAAAGATCCATGTGAAGTAGCTCTAGTGCCCTAGAAGTTGAAACAATGTTTTTAGATTTAAAAGAACTTCTAGTTTGTTTTCCAAATTGACATGCATCACATATTTTATTATTTTCAAAATCTAGTTTAGGTAATCCTTTAACTAAATCCATTTTAATTAGTTTTGAAATAAGGTGAGTGCTTGCATGACCTAATCTACGATGCCACAACCAACTAATTTCATTTATGTTAGCATTGTCAGCAATTAAGCAATGATCACTCAAAGATAATTTTTCTAAATCAACCAAGTAAACATTGCCATATCTATAACCAGTAAATACAATGCTATCATCAATAGAATTAGTTACAGTGCATACAGAAGATTTAAATGAAATATTAAAATTTTTATCGCATAATTGACTTATACTTATTAGATTATGCTTCAAACCATTAACATAAAGTACATTATCAATAACTATAGATGGAGTTATGCGAACTTTACCAAGGCCCATAATTTGACCTTTACCGTTGTCGCCAAACGTCACAACTCCACCTTTCTTTTCTTCTAGGGTGATGAATTCATCTTTGTCACCCGTCATATGTCTTGAGCAGCCACTATCAAGGTACCACTTTTTCTTTGATCTTTTGGCTACAAGACATTCCTGCAATATAATCAAACTTTATGCTTAGGTACCCAAGCTTTCTTGGGTCCTTCATGGTTAGCAGCAATAAAAATTGTTCCTTTCGGAACCCATATTTTCTTAGCTTTGACATTTAACTTGTTGTTTTATTTAACGTTTTGCATTCAAATGATTTATGACCTTTTTCATTACATTTGAAACAAGTTATATTACTTTGGTTAGCTTTTATAAAAATATTCTTTAGAGATTTCTGTTTCCTTAATGTGTTATATCCTAAACCTGCTTTGTCAAAATAGCTTTTTGACTATCTAGGATCATGTTGAGTTTGGTTGAACTTAAAGTGAATTTTTCAACAATGTCTTTATATTTTTTAACATCTTTCTTAAGAGAGTCATTTTCTTTAACTTGCTGTTTTTTTCTAAAGCTAGAGTTTTTAGTTGATCTTTTAAATCTTTAGTTGAGTTTTTAGTTTCAGATTTTAACAATTCTATTTCTTGATTAAGATTATCTCTTTCTTTGCTAAGTTCTTCTTTTTCATTAGTTAAGTTATTAACTTCTAAAGCTAATTCATTTTTGCTTTTAGCTAAGCTAATGTTGTCATTTTTCAAAAACTTATACTTTTTCTTTAAGGATTTAAATCAATCATAAGTTCATTGAAAGCCTCAAACATTTCATCAAATGTAAAATCATCATTTGAGTTTTCAGAACTTACCTCATTGTCGTTGTCGTCGTCGTTGGCCATGAAACAAATATTGGCAACTTCCTTTTGCTCATCTTCTTCCGACGAGGAAGATTCATCAGACCATGTTGCCATGTATGCTTTCTTCTTTTTCTTGTAAGCCTTTTTCAGCAAAGGACAATCATACTTAAAGTGCCCTGGCTTTTTGCACTCATAACACACTAAGGGCTCTTTTTCTTTTTCTTTCTCTTTGTCCTTTTTCTTATCATTTTCACCTTCAAATCTTGCTCCAAATTTCTTTTATGAAATGGCCTTTTTCTCATGAACTTTCTAAATTTTTTGGCCAAGAGAGCAGTTTCCTCATCATCTTCATCATTACTTTCACTGCTGCTCTCTTCCATTTCTGCAGTCTTGAGGGCAAGAGTTTTCCTTCTTTTTGTTTCCTCCTCAACATGCTGCTTCATTGTTAACTCGTGGGTCATTAAGGATCCTAGAAGCTCCTCTAAAGGTAATGCATTGAGGTCCTTTGCTTCTTGGATAGCAGTGACTTTAGCTTCCCACGATCTTGGTAGTGACCTAAGAATTTTACGAACAAGATCAGCATTAGTATAAATTCTACCAAGACTCTTTAACCATTCACAATATCAGTGAATCTAGTGAACATGCATGTGATGGTTTCAGTTTGTTCCATAGTGAATAATTCATATTTGTGAACCAAAATATTTATCTTTGATTCTTTTACTTGGTTTGTTCCTTCATGAGTAATTTCCAACCTATCCCAAATTTCTTTGCGGAATTACAAGTTGAGATTCGGTTGAATTCATTTGAGTCTAAGGAACAATATAAAATATTAATGGCCTTAGCATTTAGTTGTGCCATTCTCCTATCATTATCATTCCAATCCCTTTCGGGCTTAGGAATAAGAATGCCTTCAACTAGGTGTGTGGGTGTACTAGGTCCATTAGTTATTACTCCCCACAATTCATAGTCCGAAGCTTGAATGAATATTTTTATTCTAGCTTTCCAATATGAATAGTTGATTCCATTAAACAAAGGAGGTCGATTCGTAGAATGACCTTCAGCAAAACTTGAACCAATTTGTGTTGCCATATGGATCTTTAGCCCTTGATCGTGAGATCAAATTCTAAATGAGCACTTGCTCTGATACCAATTGTTGGCCCAGATGGCAACCCAAGAGGGGGGGGGGGGTGAATTGGGTTCTTAAAAAATTTAAGACTTTTTAACTTTAATTGATTAGTTAGCAAGATGTGCAAGTGAGAGGCTAACTAAAATTAATACACAAGCAAATAGAGAGAGATAGAGATAGAGAAAATAAGGCACGACAAACACAAGATAATTTTATAGTGGTTCGGTGCAATCAAGACCTACGTCCACTCCCAAGATTCACTTGGGTCCACACTATAATCTCTCTAGATTACAGCCGAGTTATTTTCCAAGCTCACAACTCAAACTTGTTGTTTTACCGGGTGCACAACGAACCCAGCTGGTTTTAACTCGGGCTTACCAGCACAAAATCCTACACGTTGTTTTTCTCGGGCTCACAACTAACCCAACACAAGCACTTCGGCTTGTAATGAGGTATACCAACCTCCACTGATTCAATCCACTGATTGAATCAGCAAACAAATAGAATAGAAGTGTTTGAACAATAATGTGCTTCCCTTGAGAAATATACAAATGAAGTACAAAATAATATAGGGTTAGAAAAGCCTGATAATATTGCAGATGGTTGATGCTTGGGCTTTCTCCTTCTTCTCTTTAACTCCTCTAGAAGTGTTGAATCATGCCTCAGCAAGATTCTTGACCGTTGAAGACTTTGGAGTTGAGATGAAGCTTTTTCTCTTTTGAAAATCCTCCGATTTGACCTTTGAAATGCTTGTGGATTTTCTTCTGACTGTTGTGGATTGATGGAAAGGAGCAGACGAAACTTTCTCTTGGATTTCTCTCCTTTTGAATCACTCTCCTTTGAGCTAAATGATTTTTCCAATATGCTATGTTTTTCCCTCTTTTCAAACGATACTCTTTTCTCTCTTTTTGATTTTCTCTGGGTTGTTTTGATTTGAAAAGAGCTTCTCTATTTATAGAATCTGCAAAGATATATCCGTTAGAGACAAGGAAAAATAGCCATTATTCAAAAATCTTACCGTTGGGGCTGATGTGTCATCATTAAAAATTGTGCCCAGAATTCGCGGAGTCGACTCGAGCTTTGTGGGAGTCGGCTCGAAGTCGATTACTAAAATAGAAACATTTTAAAACATTGCAGGGTCGACTCGCGAAAACTAAAGTGTCGGCTCCTGAAAGTCGGGAGTCGACTCGAGGAAAATGGGGAGTCGACTCGAGAAGTGCTCAAAAAACATGGGTTCTGTTGTTTGAGCGGAGTCGGCTCGCACAGACAGGAGTCGGCTCGCAAAAAGTCAGGGGTCGACTCTTGAAAAGCCAAGGGTCGATTCGAGAAAATCAGGCAATTTAGGGAGTCGACTCGGAAACCCTTGAGTCGGCTCGGGACCGATACAAAAATCAGAAAAATGTTCTGATTGACTTTAAAACTTGTCCCAATTAAATTTAAAATGTAAATTTGACTTGAATACATTAAATATGACGTTTATTATGGATTCAAGACATGTTCCAAGATTTATCGATTGAATTATATGTGTAAAAATTCCTTTTTGAAATCCTTTTAAGCATAGAACTTGAAACTTCTTTTCTAATAGATTCAAAACTCATTTGATATAACCATTGATAGTTCATTCTTTCAATTTGAATAGCTCAAGGTTTTTTGATAAATAAACACATTGTTTTCTTTAAGATACTCATGGCTTTTGGAAATCATCAAAATCAATAAAGTTGGGGCAATTATGTTTCAATAATTTCTCAACAATATCAATGCTAATAATTTGAACACTCTCCCAATAAATTATTCCTTGAGGCTTCCTCAAACTTGTTCTTTTAGACAATTATCTTAGTTACTATTTCTTGGTGTTTCCTTTAACATATCATTTAGTAAAATTAAAAGCAAGTAGTAGATATTTACTAACGAGGGCAATAAAAGCAATTAGTAATGGAGGGAAAATAAACGTTTTCAACATTTCCTTAGAGATTTAGAAAGTGTCACTCATTTATAAACATAAGCAAATAATGTGGCTTTTTCTCTATGTGAGTCATGTATTACCGTAATTAAGAAATTATCTCAATCTTTAATCCAAATCCACTACTTACATTCCATCACTGGCCTCTAGCATGAATCTCGAAGGATCAATCCATGCTACCAAACTTGCTCAATATCAATTAATCACTAATATTGGGATCAGCTACAATTATTACCATAATCAATTTAATCCTTACTAAACAAGTTGCCAAAATTACATTGCACCCCTCATACTTAGGCTTAAGTGAGCTAAATTTAGGCTCAAGTAATTCCAGATGCTAACTCCAATTACCTAGACCATATATCAACTTAGCCTTAATGGTCATAAACTGACTTAGGCAAATTTATTTAAATAAACCTTTGGCCCAGTTTTGATTTGATTACTTAAAATTTAACCTGGCTAAATAGGTTCCTAATGGACCAACAATCAATGAATTTAGACTTAAACCCACATCATGTAGGCTTAATCGGCTTGAGCCGGCTCAGGTTGGGCCTACAACTAATTGAGCTTACAGCATTATGGCTTCAATCAACTAATTTCAACTGAATCAATACAAGTGGCCTGGTCCTAATCATCTGGAAGCAGCCTAGCCAGGCCCAAAACCTGCCGCCCCCGAACCCTTTTTAAGCCCTTGAATGCTTTGAGCCGAGACAAATTGGCCTGGTGGAGAACTTGGGCCAGCAGTGAGGGCCTAATTGCAAGAACTAGCTTTGGGTCGAGGCTTACGTGAGTGGGTTGACACAATGCTTGGTGGCTTGGGACCTTGGATTTTAGGCTCACCAGCCTAATGTCCATTGGGTTGGACCGGAATGAATTTTGAGTGAAAAAGTCTTGCTGCATTGCGTAGTGATTCACTCGCGTGTCTGTGATGGAAAACCCATGAACAGATCTCTTGGGACAGACCCACAGGCAAATTACCGTGCCCACAGTGCATGAGTTCCTACCTCGCATATGGCGTAGCAAGACTTTTCTTGGGTAACACTCAACTGGTCCGCCAACATTTGAGGTCTACATGATCAATTGAAGGCCTGATGCCTTCTCCAATCCCATGATCTCCATGGCTAGGCCTCCATGGCCAGCCGGAGCCCAAGTGGCCCCAAGGGACAATGTGAGGACTGGTGAAGCAAACCAAAGATAGCACGGCGAGGGCGAAGGCCTACCCCGACTCCAAGAGAAGACGGCGTTATCTTCAACCTGGCAGCGCTCGAGCTTTCAATGCGATTGGCCTCTATGGCTAGCCAAACTTAGCCACGGTGGATTCTTCGACCCGACTTCACGACAAATATTGTATTTTCGTAAAAACAAATTAAAAAAATTTCTGTCCCTCCTATCCCTGTGCATCGAACACATCCGAAGAGAAAAGTGAGCAACCAAATGCTCTTCGAGAATATCATTTCATCTTTTCGAGAAAAAAGAAGCTTCATCCAGTCGACGATGGTTGTTTTCAAGTGAATTTAGGTTACATCATTAAGAGTATGTGTTAAAAAAAAAGACAAAGTTATAAAATAACATGAGATGCAATAATACGACGGTCACTACTTAACAATTGTACCATTAACCTAAATAGAATAGTGATCTTCCATGCTTTGTTTGGATGGTGGAATAGGTATGGAATAAGCAAATTATTCCATCCAAATTATTCCATCCAAACAGTAAAGAGGGTGAGGAATTTCTTACTGATGATAAGGGATAGATTCCTTGCCGCATGGTGTAAACAATTCCGTGAGGAGGGGAGGGATGGAATTTGGCCGATGCCCTAGATGGTCAACGTTTGATTCGCTTTATTTCTCTAGGCACTCTATCATATGCTTTCTCTAAATCAATAAAGACTATATAAAGGTCTATTTTTTTTCTATATTTCTTCATTAATCTTCTTAATAAATAAATACCTTTCATGGTAGATCTTTGAGGTATAAATCCAAATTGATTATTTGACACCAAAGTTTCAGCTCTTATTCAATTTTCTATTACTTTCTCCCATAATTTCATTCTATGACTCATTAGCTTAATCCCTCTATAATTTGCACAATTTGAATATCTTCTTTATTTTTGTATATAAAATTAATATGCTTTTTCTTCAATCATTCGACATTCTTTTAGCTGCTACAATCCTGTTAAATAAATTGGTTAACCACATAACTTCAATTTCTCCTAAGCCTTTCCAAACCTCAATAGGGATCACATCTGGTCCTAATGCCTTTGCATTTTTATTTTACTCAAAGCCTTTTTAATCTCAAGCATGCTAAATCTACGAAAAAATTTATGCTCATTTGTAACTCCTAGGTTATCACATCCTTCTACCCTTAAATTACTAAATTATTTTTATTTAATAAATTTTTAAAATAATTTTTTATCATTCTTTTATCTCTTCTTCATTCACTAAGACTCTTTCATCTTCATCCTTAAAATATTAATATAGTCAAGATCTTTTATTTTCTTTTCTCTTAGTTTTGATAATTTATATATAGTCTTTTACATTCTTTCATATCTAGTCTATTATATAAATCATCATAGGCTTTAAGTTTTGCATTACTTACCACTTTTTAGCTTTTTTCTTTGCATTTCTATGCTTTTTAAGACTTTTTTCATCCCTAGCTTTTTGCCAAATTTTATAGTTTATCCTTTTAAGCTTGATGGCAACTTGAACTTTCTGGTTCCATCATCAAATTTTCTTTCCTACTAGTCCTACTCTTTTTGATTCTCCTAGAATTTCTTTTGCTATATTTTTTATGCATTTAGTTGATTTTTTCCATATTAATTAGGATCACTATATATTTATAGTCATTACTCTTGCTAACTTGTCTTCAAATAATTCTAGTTTTTCTTCTTTCAAATTTCATCATTTAATTTTTGGATTAATAGTTTTATATTTTACTCTAGATTTATTTTTATTCATATGTCTGCTACCATTATCCTATATTGTAAAGTTAAACTTTCTCCTGAAATAACTTTACAGTTTTGGCATGTTATTTTATCTATCTTCCCACTTAAGAAAAAGTCTATTTAATTTTTATTAGATCTACTTTTAAATATTATGAAATATTTATCTCTCTTTTTAAAATAAATGTTTGCTATTGTTAGATACGCCACTGCAAAATCTAATAAGCTCACACCGGTTTCATTCCTATCTTCAAATCCATATCCTTCATGTATCATTTCATATATATCCCTCTATTTACCTACATGTCCATTAAAATCTCCTTCCAAATATATCTTTTCTTCTTATGGTATTTCTTGCATTACTTCATCTACATTTTTTTTTCAAAATTGTGTCTTAGCTTATTGGTCAAATCCTACTTGTGGTGCATATGCACTAATTATGTTAATTATATTATTCTTAATTATAAGTTTTAGTGATATAATCCGATCTTCTTTCCTAGTTACCTTAACAACATATTTCTTAAAATTCTTGTCTATAATTATTTCTACTTTATTTTTATTTTATATTTTTCAGTGTAATATAATTTATATCTTATATTTTTATTTTTCTAGATCTTTCACCTATCCATTTAGTCTCTTGTAAATATATTATATTTACTTTTCTCCTAATCATATTGTCTACTATCTCCATAGTTTTACTTGTTAGTGTTCCTATGTTGCTACTCTAAGCTGACTATCATGGACGTTACTTTATTCGCACTCATTCATAGTATAGAAACCCTTGCTCACTTATCACTGCACTCGGGCGCCGCCTTGCCCATTTTTTGAAACATTCGAATACAGATACAACGTATCTCTTAACGGGAACGTTCTAATCGTTCGCATAGTTTGATTTATAAAATTTATATTTAAAGGTTCTGACGGGGTTTTATGCTGGTTGTTAGCTACCTAACGCAACCCTTCTCCTTTATCTGGGCTTGGAACCGGCCTTGGCGGAGTTATTAATCATAAATTAAATCTAGTAAACATAAATAGATTTGGAACAAAAATAAGTTAACACATTAACATAATTAATAAATAAGCAATGTATCTCTGCTAACTTAAAATTGATACATAACTAATCTAATTATTAAACAGATCAATTTATATAGTATGATCATTAATCTGAACAATCTATTAGACATGTTTACCTTATCCAAGTTAAATTCATTCTTCAATTTTCAACTATTAAGATCATTACATTGCTATCATGTAGGATCCAATAATAGAAAGACTAGAATACGATTAATTGTAGATATATAATTATTTTTTGATTGAACTAGTATTAGATGAGCTACATGGGTTAGTTAGGTTAAATGCAGCAAAATTTAATTTCTTGTTACATGGGTTAAAAACTATTTATACATTCGTATCAATCCAAATATGATCTAATAATTAAACGGGTTAAATGGATCAATCGGATTTGGATCTAGATTTCTAATATGATGAATAAATAGATTGGATTTGAGTTGGCTCACTTGCTGTTATAACCTTAAATTAATATAGCCCTTTTGAGTATATTAAGATAATTTGCCATCCCTATCCTTTAACCAGGTCAATCAAAACGCCTTTGAGCTATGGAAGAAGAGATCAAAGATGCAGAGTTTCCCTAGAAATACAAACGATTAATGGTGATGCTGCTTCCTCTAGTTGCTTGATCTCTGCATGCAATCTCATCACCTTCACCTTTACCTTCAGTGATGTTATGCGCCATTGCAATGAGAACTGCTTCACTAGTACTAGCCCATTCACCCCAAATTTAAGGTTTCTTGTTCCCCAGCAATGCTATGGTTTCAGCCCCTACCTACATCATGAGAACAACTAGTGTTATTTCTCGCTCTCTACTTCAGGTGGCTATAAGCATACTTGAAGCCAGAACTATGGGTTCACTTGCCTTCACCTTCCACAATTTTTCTTCTTTCTTGTGGAGGATAATGTTCATGTGGATTCTCTTGATGTGCTTTAATATTTGAATATGAACACGTGATGTATTGTACCTATGCTATAATAATGATGGAAAGATAGCCTAAAGAAAGGAATGTGCAAGCTATCGATTGTTTTATTAAAATGACTGCTGAACTATCATTAACTATTATATTATCCAGTAGTGGAGGGTAGTTTTGTTATTAAAATCTACTCCAATGCCTCCCTTAATGGATCTGTTAACTAAATTTGATCAAAGTTGTTTATTACCCAAAAACAAACCCCATCCCCTCAATCATCACTATATATATATATTGAAAAATAATTAATTATATGAAATATTTTATATCTTTAATATAATAAAAACTGAAGCAACATTTTTATTTTCTCTAATATGTGATTTCACAATTTCATAGTTTCTTTAGAAATTGAATTTGGTGTTCATATATCTGGGAGTTAGATGTAGCACTCCACTTCATATTTGGGGTGTTCATTTTTTATTTTCCAGATCTGTAGGTTTTATCATCCTTGGAACTGGTATCAGCATGCAAGTTATTACCATGTAATGGGATAGCACCCTTTCTCTAGTTTGCCACGATTTGAGGATTTTTCATAGCCATGCACATCAGGAGATCAAACTGATCACCTGCACCCGGCTGAGTTCCAGTGTTGTACTACATCCAATTCCACTTTTTGGACAGGAGTTAGTAAATGTTAACCATCTAACTTATCTTCAAATGGATAGATCCCTTGAGAATAATCTCAGAGAGACCTACTTGGTTAGTTAATTGATTCTATATACTGGATATTTTAGAAATAATAGACATTTTGTCTACCCACATTAATTAAGTTCAGCTAATTTTTTTTCTATATAGTTCTCAATTTTCTTGAGTAAAGTGTTGGATATATATCCCAATTTTTCTATATAGTTGACTAAAAGGGCGTATATCATTTTCCACCCCTCCATGACAAGATAAAATCTCCAGAAATGATACTAAGTCGCTAGGGGATTATCAAATTCAGAATTCAGTATTTGTTAGCCTAATTTCTTTAGATGCCAAAGATTATGCATGTAATATAATGTCACAAAAAAGAGCCATAAAACCTAGAACTATCACTGCAGACTGTTGGATGGTATACTGGCTAGCCGCATCAGGCTATTTTTTATTATTGAGGGAAAAAACTCTTGCCAACTTTAATTTCTAAGTTGTTAATTTTTTAATCAAATATTTGACTTTTAACTGAAACTAACCTACATAATTTGCATTCGGATATGTGCTGTCTTTGTCGAGTAAAAAAGATTAGCTATGGCTACCAAACAAAAATTAAATAAACTATGAGTTTATTATTATAAATAAATAAATTATAATTTTAATAACTAAACCAGCAAGAATATAGTGAGAGGGGTAATATAATGCTCGGAGCCAATCTACTAGTTCAATTAACCTGTTAGCCGCAAAAATTATATGGCCCTAAAACTCGAGTATAAGTTAATTGCTGATAACTAAACTTGAGTTATAAGCTTGACAAACTTTGTTTTCATCTGATATGAAACTATTTTTAAGATATTACAATCTCCTTTCCTTATCAACTAGTTAGAATCTACCTGGAGCTGGGTTGTTGGTGCTATAAGGGTGGCCCCACACCATGATGATAACTTCTTTTTCATTCGATGTGGGACTCTTTTTGGGGTATAACAATCTTCTTCCCCAATCAACTAGTCAGAATCTACTCTAAGCTAGGTTATTGGTATTGCAAGGATTACTCCACGTGCAGCCAGACTCTACCATTGTCTTATAAGTAGCCTTTTTTTTTTTGTCTTCCAACTTTAGTACACTTGAGTTGACTCTGATACCATCTGTAATACTCTAAGCCCATCTATTGGTCTAATTAACCTGTTAGCGGACCAAGCCCACCTACCAGTCTAATTAACCTATTAATAGACTAAAACTATATGATCCTAAAAGCTTGAGTATAAATTAATTGCTAGCTAATAAACTCGAGTTATCAGCTCTTCAAACTTTTTTTTATCTAATGTGAGATTATTTTTGGGGTATTACAATAATGTGATAGAAATCAATAGTGAACGAGCATAGTGAAAAAGTTTATGGTATAGGAACTTAAATTGAGGAGAAAGATAGGGTTTAGAACTAATCACATGCTTATTCTTAAAATTTTGAGAGCTTGGGCACTTTGCAAAAAGTAGGCTTAATCTAGAAAATCAAACTAATCCTGAAAATATAAAAAACAATCCAACCATTTACACATGTATATTACATAATTACATATAAGTTATTATGTTTACTATATAACATAATATATATATCTTTGAGATTAGATTAAGTATGGTTAAATATGGACCTGCTGGCCTGATCTAGTGAGGCTTAGGTTTGAGCATTGGGCCTAACTAGCATTGGGCCTAACTATCAGTGTGTAAATTTTTTTAATCTGGCATTTGATCATCTCTTAAAAAGATATCATGTAGTGGAATGGGAGGAGGTTTTGAGCCATGCCAAAAAAAAAAAAAACCATGCCAGGATTAATTTGCCCTTGGCCAAGATATCTCTTTGCGTCTTGGTTTTAGAGTCTAGCAGATGATGGTAACCTTGGACCATGATTGATAAGGACTTTCTTTGACATACATATTTGATGAGAACGTGCGAGCACTATTCAAAAGAAAGGATCGTTCGACAACAAATAAGAACATGCAGACTTTATCTACCCATCGCGCGTCATCACCACAAGTCGTTGCCCTCATAAAAGTTGACCAGTGAGAATGATGGAACTCGAATCACTAGAAAGAAGGAAGACTTGACGAACAATTCCTTCATGCTTTAAAGAAAGCTTCTATATTATTTTTTCTTAACAAGTAGTATTTGACAAATATGCATCATGAGCAAATAAGTATGTACATTAATAAAATAAATATGTAGAGTAAATGAATAAGTGTATTATCGTCATAGAAATTCATTCTCCAACTCGGGCGCGGCCCGCCTCCAGATCTAGGTGTCGACCTTCCGCTTGGACGGATCTGCAAGATAGTCCTCATGCAGGGAACGTTGGGGGTGGCCCCTACGAAAGACCCTTCGATGCCCAAATTAATGAAGATTCGTAGCAAACAAATATCAGGAGAAGACTCTTGCAGAAGAGTCCCTCAAGAATGGCCTCTCGAGAGCTCTGAATGCTGCTTGAGCTTCAAAGGATTTTTCAGTGAGAAGGTGAGTGTACCTCAAAAAATTTTAGGACAGGATATTTATAGGCGGCTAGCATGATGGCGGACAATTACCTGACTTTTGAATGTGTCACATGGAATCAGAAACCGTCATGATTCGAATTTGATTCAAATCATATTAGTTACGAGGCCGATAGGATTCGAATCCCATTTGTTATGAGGATCAACGGCTAGGGAAGCTAATCGATGCTTTAAGATTAGGCTATCTCGAGAAGATTGTCCATGGCCCTATCGAGGCATGGAAAGGCTCGGTCCTGCTGAGGTATGGAGAGGGTCGGCCCTGCCGAGGTATGGTAAGGCTCGATCCTGCCGAGGTATGGGATGGCTCGGTCTTGCCAAGGTATGGTAATTTTGCCTTTCTCTACACGTGATGTTTGGCGGGTGAAAATCAGAAAGGATCGTAACCTTTTTGTCATATGCATGGATATTAATGCAATGACGATTTTATCCCTTATCACAAGCTCCTCACTCTCTAGTTCAAAGTGCAGGTTCGGACGTAGGGAGTAGAGTTCCAGATGGCTTCATTCAATTGGAAAAATTCAAACCGACGAAGGCGTGCCATGAGACACTCATAAATGTCAGGCCATCGTTTTATCATTTCGTTTCATTGTACAAGGGGAAAACCCCTCACCTTTCGCTATTGACCGCAGGGGGAATAACAAGTGGTAGGCTCAGGGGCCAGTAGCGTTTGGGCTAAGGTTTGATGATTCATGGGGATCCTCGTTGAGACAGTTTAAAAGGAGTCGAGCGGTGCTACGCTCGGTTATGCTTTCTTCATGTCTTTTTCTTCAAAGGCCGAACACTTTCGATCTAGAAAGTAATATGGCTGGTTCATCTTCTGCTGATCTTTGAGATATAGAGCGTCCTGTCGATGTTACCTCGACGATAACTCTGGTAGATCTGAAGAAGATTTGCCGAGACTATTGGTTCACAGGTGACATTCAAATGCGAATTCCTAGTCCTAAGCAGAGGGTACCCGATCAATTGGAGACAGAGGCTTTTTTCTACGAGAAAAGTTTTAATGCAGGCCTTTGTTTCCCTCTTCATCCTCTGATAAAAAGTGTAATTGAGCATTACAGCATCTGCCCTACGATGGTTACACCCAATAGTTGGCGCTACATCTTCGGGTTTTTCTCAATGTGCGCGCTTATGGGAGTGACGGTGACAGTTCCTTTGTTTCAGGCCTGCCACAGTCTTACATCCTCAAAGGATTCATCCTGGCCTTATATGACCGCAAAAGAATTTCAAGAAGTTTTCTAAGGTCCCAACCTCTATCAAAGGGTGAAAGTCATGATTT
>UESW01003054.1:0-125393 GCA_900491605.1 Calamus simplicifolius | reverse complement strand
ATGCACCATTAAGGCGATCTGGTAGAGTACCACATCAACTGGACAGATACTTGGGTTTCTTGGTCCAGAACGATGATCCTGTTGAACTCAATGAGAACAACGAGGATCGATCACCTATATGGATCCTATGCAAAGGACCGACTCTAATAAATGGCTTGATGCCATGAAATCCAAACTTGATTCCATGAAGGACAATATGTATGGACATTAGTTAACCCACCCGAACGGATAAATCATATGGGTAAATGGGTTTTCAGAGAAAAAGAGGCACAGACGGAAAGGTAGAGACCTATAAAGCACGTCTGGTTGCCAAGGGGTATTGTCCAACGTTATGGTATTGACTATGATGAAACGTTTTCTCCTGTGGCAATGCTGAAATCCATTCGGATTATGCTAGCTATAGCAGCACACTTTGATTATGAGATTTGGCATATGTTAAAACCACTTTTCTAAATGGTGATTTAGAAGAACAGGTGTATATGATACAGCCTGAGGTTTTATATCTGAAGATGAGTCTAAAGTGTGCAGGCTACAGAAGTCTTTATGGACTTAAGCAAGCATCAAGGAGTTGGAACATACGATTTGATAAAGTGATCAAATCTTATGGCTTTATTAAGAATAAAGAAGAACCTTGCATTTATAAATGGGCTAACAATTCTGTTATTGTATTTCTTGTATTATATGTAGATGATATTCTCTTAATCGGGAATATACCTGCATTACAAGGAATAAAGACATGGTTATTATCACAATTCTCCATGAAAGATCTGGGAGAAGATCATACATCCTAGGGAGATCTATAGAGATAGATCTAAGGGATGCTAGGTTTATCCCAATCTACGTACATGACATAGTGCTAAAGAGGTTTAGCATGAAGAATTCGAAGAAAGGCTATCTTCCGATAGGCCATGGAATTCATCTTTCTAAGAAGGATTGTCCGACAACTCCTAATGAAAGAGAACGTATGAGTCGAATTCATAGCTTCGGCAGTATGATCAATTATGTACACCATGACATGTAAGACCAGATGTGGCATACTCACTAGGAGTAGTGAGTAGATACCAATCTGATCCAGGAGAAAATACTGGCAAGTTGTTAAGACAATCCTTAAGTATTTGAGAAATACTAAGGACCAGTGGTTAGTCTATGGAGAGTCTGATTTGAAACTTGTTGGATATACTGATTCCAGTTTTCAATCAGATCATGATGATAGCAAAAGTGTATTGGGTTTTGTGTTTATCCTAAATGGTGGAACTGTTGTTGAAAAGTTCCAAGCAACATACAGTGGCAGATTCGGTGTGCGAGGCAGAGTACATCGCTGCATCAGATGCTAAAAAGAAGCTGTGTGGCTGCGAAAGTTCATCTTCGAGCTTGGAGTGACACCTTCCATAGATGAACCAGTCCTATTATACAGTGAACACTGGTGCCATAGCTCAAGCAAAGGAACCACGAGCACATCAGCGCACCAAGCACAACTGCGCCGGTTTCATCTTATTCGAGAGATAGTAGACCAAGTGACATAAATCTTCAGAAGATTGATGGAAAGGAAAACCTAGTTGACCCATTTACTAAAGCACTCAGCATCAAGGAGTTTGACAACTATAAGTTGAAGATGGGTATTAGATACTGTAATGAGTGGCTTTAGGCTAAGTGGGAGTTGTTGGGAATTATATCCTAAAGCCAATCATTTGATTGTGCTGATGTAATTTATATAAATTGATATATTAATAAAAGTTATTTGGTAGTTTATTCATTACAAGACATCTTCTTAATACTCCTGAAAGTGATGAAGCCCTTAGGATCTTCCTCACGATAAAGGAGGATTTATCTTAGAAGGTCCTTAAAAGAGCTCGCGACCAAATGATATACTATGACAGGACCATAGTACTATCAATTATAGGATTGTATATCATATTTGTTGGTTATCCTCTTAACCAAGGAGTGTAGAGACACAGGTATAACATACAGGTGAAAGTGTAGGAGTACATTTCACCGAACGTGACTCATTTTGGATACTCTACTGTCAAGAGTTAATCGAGAAGAATAGGTATAAGTATCCTTCAGACCTGAAGATCACAACCAGTGGCTTACAAGCAACTCATTGTACTTAGGTGCTGGACCACCTGGATTTCTAATCCAGCTAAGAAGGTTACTGGGTGCAGTCAAGTACTTGTGGTCAGTTGTGGATCAAGATAGAATTTGACCTATCCCATTAAAAGGAGAAATGCTTTGTGTTTCAATTTAGCAAGACCTTGGCCAAGGCACTTCATGTGAAAGTCACATGATCACTAAAGTTGAAATCACTTTATGGATTTGCTATTTAGAGTTGACAGGCTCTTAAGCCATCCTTAGCATTATGGTCAAGAGGATGAAATTATACGGTAACTTTCTTAGGGTTCTTGGAGTTTGCTCGCAACTCTTCGACCTATCCGGACGTCGGGTTCCATTGCTAAATGGCACATCGATTAGTATAGAAAGTTGTTTCTATGCACACGCATAGAAGTTTCCTAGGATGATCTATTTGTTGATCAACGATTGAGAATCGTATATAATTTAATTAATCAATTTGATTGATTGAATTATCTCAATTGGGTTAAGTACAATTGAACAAGATTCAATTTGATTTAAGTCTATTAGAAGGACAAGTCAATTTCAAAATTGATTTGAAATTAGACTTGATTTGAATTTAAATAGATTCAGGACTAGCCAAATTTGATTTGGGCTTGGACCATGATCTATTTGGTTAAGTCAATAAATTCAGATCAGAACCCAAACCTCTCGAATATGGATCTCATATGATGAGATGGCTAAAATCTCATCTCATGAGATACAATTTAATGCATGACATTTATTTACGAACATCGGATTTATCCCTCATTTGGTTTTCTCCGAATGACGGAACTAAACCAAACGCCGCGACTCCTTGGTTTTCTCCGAATGTCGAAATTAAACCAAGCACCGCGCCTTCGACGTCTCTTCGCTTTTGCCAAACGACGATTCTTAAATGTAGAATTAAATGTTAAGGGTAAATCGAGACTATAAAAAGAGGGCATTCCTCACCAGAACACAGAACAAAAATAAGAACAACAATACACGATTTGTCGTGGATTGTAATTCTAAATTGTCGTGGATTGTAATTCTAAATATTAGAATAGAAAATCCTGTGATTCTGTGCTAGCGGAAGCCTGGTGGATCTGGAGGAAGATTCAAGTGAGAGGATTCAAGATCAGCAAAGCTATGTTTCCGCGAGCTAGCACTCTCGGAAATCTGATCATTCGGGGCTTCGTGTGAACGACTATAGGCCGGACGATTGAACGGCTGCAGAGCAATAAGGATTTACCTACTGTTCTTAAGGTAAGTAATTTGATCCCTAAATCTTAAGGCAGGCTTCAAGATAATAGTGTGACTAGTCATCTTGAAGATCAAGATATGATCTTGATATTTTTATATGCATATTTTAGATCAAACGACCTTAATATATAGGCAAAGATATGATCTTGATGCATATTAGATAGATTAATATGTAATCTTTTAATTTCCGCAATGATAATAGTTATCAATTTTTAAAAAATATGCATGCCTTGGAGACTATTTCTCCCTACAGTTTGGGCACTTAAATTTTCAAAGTTTGAGAAGTTTACATCAAAAGAATATGGTGTATGGTTACCAGTATACATGACAATGAAGAACCTTATGAAGGATGTGCACATGGAAAACAACATAGAAAGGTATTTCCAAAAGAGCATGTATGGAGACCAAAGCACCATTGGAGCTATTCATACTGACATATGTGGGCCTATGAAAACTCCTTCTTATGCAGGTAACATCTACTTCATTATTTTTATTGATGACTATTCAAGGATGACATGGGTATTTTATGAGACATAAATCAGAGGCATTTCTTATCTTTAAGAAGTTTAAAATTATGTGGAAAGACAAAGTGGGCATTATATCAAGGTGCTGAGAAGTGATAGAGGTGGTGAATACAATTCAAATGAATTTGAGAAATTTTGTGAAGATGATGGTATACAAAGACAATTGACTGTTAGCTATACACCAGAGCAAAATGGTGTTGCAGAAAGAAAGAATCGTACTTGTTGAGATGTCTAGATCTATGCTCAAAGACAAAGGCCTTCCAAATTCTTATATGGGTTGAAGCAAGCACCCAGAGCATGGTACTCTAAATTGACACCTACTTCAATGAAAAAGGTTTTCTAAAAAGTTCAAGTGAACCAACACTTTATGTGAAGAAGCAAGGTAATGATATTCTCATTGTCTCTCTTTATGTTGATGATTTAATTATTACTGGAACAATGAGAATATGATCTTGATTTTCAAAATGATATGATGAGAAGATATGAAATGAATGATATGGTTTGCTTCATTATTTTTTGGGAATTGAAATAAGTCAAAGAAAGATGTAATATTTATCAGTCAAAAGAAGTATGTAGAAGACATTCTCAAAAAATTCAACATGGAAAATTGCAATAGTATGGAAACACCTTTTGTGGTAAATGATAAGTTGATGAAAGAAGATGAAAGTGGTGAAGCAAATGCACAATTATATAGAAGCATTATTGGAAGCTTATTATCTAACAATTACAAGGCTAGACATAATGTTTGCATCAAGTTTACTTTCAGATTTATGCAAAAGTCAAGTAATATTCACTTTGGACAAGCAAAAAGAGTCTTGAGATACATTAAAGGTACTAAAGATTATTGGATCATATATGAAAGAAACAAGAATGATATGATGAAATTAGTTGGAATTGTGATAGTGATTGGGCTGGAAGTATTGATGACATGAAAAGCACATCAGGATATGCATTCTTTTATGATCAGGTATCATATCTTGGGCATCCAAGAAGCAAGATACAGTGGCATTATCTTCTTCTGAAGCAGAATATGTTTCAACAACTTTGGCTGCTCAACAAATAATTTGGTTGAGAAGAATACTTGAAGATATGGGTAAAAAGCAAGAAGAAGCTACTACTATGCTATGTGACAATAAATCAACTATTTCTATGACAAAGAATCCTATATATCACAGCCGCACCAAGCATATCAAAATCAAGTACCATTTCATTAGAGATGTGGTAGAAGAAAAAGAAATTGAAGTCAAGTATGTGAAGACTGAAGACCAAATTGCAGACATCTTCATCAAGACACTACCCAAGGAGAAATTCATTCACTTTAGAGATCTCATGGTATCCAAGAACAACCATTAAAGGGGAGCGTTAAAAGATAATGGTTGTTGTTTGTTAGTATTTTATTTTATTTTATTTAGTCTGAGTTAGTTTTTTAAATAATGAGCCTATCTTTTTATGATTTGATAGGATAGCCTTAGATGGATAAGATCATAAGAGGATTATGTTATCCGTAGAATCAAGAAACCATATTTATATGGTGATGTGCTTAATGAAATGTAATAGATGAATTTTATTCTTGAGAGAAACCCTTCTTCTTCCTTGATTTCTCTTTCTAAAATAATCTGAGTTGGAAACAATCCCAACACCATGTAGAAAAGGATAAACGGGTAAGAAGGCAATCAAATACCATGGATTTCACTGATTTCATTGGATTCAATTGCCTGTAATTTGAGAAAGAATAGAAACTCCTTAATGGATGAGAAGGACAGCTGCAACGAGGAATTTTTTTTTCTTTTTTTAGGAACCCTTCTATGGAGCACCGGTGAAACTTAGTAAGAATCAGAATTGACAAATCTTTCCGATTTCTAACGGATACGGGATGGGCATGGTTGGAATTGAGAGCGTGAGCAGGGGAGTATATATAACTGGAGGACCGCACGGTGAAGACCAGAGATTTTTCAAAAGAGTACGTACCGAAGGAAGGAAGGCATCATCTTCGTCTTTCTTTGTTTTCTTCTGCTGTGTCATGGAGAAGGCCGTGGCCATCGCCGTCCTCGTGACCTTGGCTTCCGTGGGGTTCTCCTCAGGGACAGTCTATACGGTCGGAGATGAAGCTGGGTGGATCCCCGTTGGCGTCAACTACACTGCCTGGGCTTCCAATAAGAACTTTGTAGTCGGAGATGTCCTCAGTATATATATATCTCTCTCTCTTTCTCCCTCTCCAAAGACTAGATTCGATTCCCCTTTTTTTCATGCCTATTTCTCAGAGCGAGCGAGCGAGCGAGCTTGCTTGCATGCTTGGTTGCTTGCTTTAATTCGAACCCAAATTATTTTTCTATTTTAAAGTCATGAAATTTCGACTAGATGAAAAAGAGAAGCAAATAAGATCGATGCACGTACAGCTACGAACTGTTATCAGTGTTTATACTTATTTAATACTTACATACGCCCGTACATTTTTCTGGATTAATGGTGACAATTAACTGAGAGCTAATTAACTAGTGTTTATTCTCGTGTTGTGAATGCATGCGTCGGTGTACGTGGTGGTGGGAGTAGGGTTTGCGTACAACGCGACCTCGCACAGCGTACTGGTGGTGCTGCCAGAGGACTTCGATGCGTGCAACACGGGGAACCCAGTTCATAGCTTCCACTCCGGCAACGATTCTCTCCCCCTCTCCTTGCCGGGTGACCACTACTTCATCTGTGGCGCCCCCGGTCACTGCGCCCTCGGCCAAAAGCTTCGCGTCTTTGTTCGCGGGATCTAATTGCAATATTTTAATGTTTGAAGGAGCATTAACAAGTGGCCTGTGTTTATGTTAAATGCATCCTGGAGTACTTCAAAATTGGAATAAATGTAAGTGGCTGGAGACCCAAGTGTTCGACGTAATAAAAGTTAGAAATGAAGTTGATATTTCGATTGTCAATCTTGAATTTGACTCGTGATCTTTCATCCTTGGATAAAAAAGAAAAGTGTTCTAAGTAATATGAAGTTTTAAGTCTAAAAACTTTTCTTATTGCCTATACAATATTTATGGATGTAGTTTTTGATGTATTGAGCCGATAAAGCTTGCTATTTAATACCTTTGTCCTTGTTTCCATCTTCTTGTTCGCTTATCGCTTGTGTTTTATTATCGATCTCTCTTCCTTGAGAATCCATCAAGTGGTATCAAAAATAGAGCTATCTAGCCATGGCAAGCAATAGCTTCCTCCAATCCTGCATGATTTCCTAAACTCTAAATATGAGCTTTGCTTTGCTTCTAAGATATTTGGGACATTGTTCAACAAGGTTATAAAGAGGTGCAAGAGGAAGCTACTCCTGTAGCGTAACAAAAAGAGTCCCTGTGGATGGACAAGAATGATCTATGCTTCATTTGTTAAGTGATAGAATTGGTTTTGAGAATATTATGATGATTGCTACTTCCAACTAAGATGGAACATCCTTCAAAATGCCTAAAAAAAAGTTGAGAAGATTAAGAAAGTTTGTCTATGCACTATGTGGGATGAGTTTGAAATTCTGTATATGAAAAAACAATCAACCAATGTTTCAAGAAGCATGCCATGACTTAGAGAATTTAAAATGATAGATATGGGGCTTATGCTTTACTATCTTCGCTTCACAATCAAATAAATAAAGAGCACATCTTCATCTCCTAAGAAGCATGTGCAAAAGTTCTCACATGATTTAAATAAATGATTGCAAGCCAATTAGCATTTTAATTGATTTCAATATAGAGCTTTAAATATATGATGAAGATAAGATCAAACTTCCTTTATAGTGTTAGATTAATAAGTTGTTTCATGAAGGAACTAATGACTACACATTAGAAAGCTACAAAGAGAATCTTTAGGCGCTATACCCAAGGTACTTTAAGTCATATTTTCATTATACTCTCTTTCTCATAATTTTTAACTTCATGGCTATTCTGATAACCACAAAAAAAGATTTGGTTGAGAGAGATTATTATTGAGTTTGTCTTCTACATAAATAATATGACATTTATTTAGTTTCTAACAAGTAATTTACTCTCGCTCTTTCTACTTATAAAACCATATATATTGCAACATCTTCGTATATATATCATGCTATATGGTTAATAAGAAGGTTGCTAAAAGACATTCACTTTATTTAAGTCAGATCTATAAAAAATGTGCTCATAGCAAGTCAATAATAGCATTGACAAAGGACATGGTATTGTGAAAGAAGCAAACATATTAAATCTTTTTTTTTTTTAAGGAGCTTATAAAGAAGAGGAATGTTAAGGTAGTGTATGTGAGATCTGATGAATCTTTTAGAATCGATCTTTTTCAAAAGTTGAAGACTCTTTTTGTAATATTTAATAGAAGGCAATTAAGTTTAGAAGAGGAAAGGTGTCGGTAAATAAATTTAATTAAGATTTAATATTTAGTGGAGTATTCATGAGTCGCTTTTACTTATGTTAAATGCACTGAGGAGTCTAAAAGATAAAAAAATGAAGAGAGGTATCATAAATTGGATATTTCACAGGACAATCCTACATTTAATAGAGACGAATGGGCCAACCCGCAGCAAGTAGAAGGACGTGGAGGGATGGAGCGCCATGAGGTCAGGCTCGAACAAGACAGAAATAGGGAGCCTAAAAAAGATAGAAGCTTCAAAAGCATGAGAAAAGGAACAAAGGATGCATTTATTTCTTTTTTTATTTTCTTCTCTTTTTATTTTATTATTATTTTTATTTTTAAAAGTTTGTGTAAGGTGGATGATGTTTAAATTTTTATTTTTTATTTAATTTTTTAAAAAAATAAATAATTAATTAGTGACGCAATTGCGACGAGATTTTCTATCGCAAATATTTTTAAAAATTATTTTTAAAGTTGTGACGCATTTAGGCTGCGTCGCATATATTGCGCATTTATGCGTCGCAATATTGCGATGCATTTATGGCGTCGCAGAGAGTTGCTGTTAAGCGATGCAATTGAGACAAATTGAAATTGCGATGAACATTTTAGCGACACCTTGATTGCGTCGCTAATGCGTTGCTATAGCTTATTTAACGACGCATTAGCGACGCATTTGGGCGTCGCTATATTTAATTTTTCTTATAGTGATAGAAAAGAAGGGCCAACCTTGGGAGGCGCAAAGGAGGATGTAGAGGGCTAGAGCGCCATAAGGTCAAGCTCAAATAGGATAGCAGTGCGAAAGATAGTTGAGGAATGAATTGCCGAAGAAGGGAGCGCAATAAAGCTAGAAGCTTTGAAAGCATGAGGAAAGGAACGATGAATGTGATTATTTTTATTTTTTATTTTCTTCTCTTTTTTATTTTATTGTTATTTTTATTTTTAAAAGTTTATGGGAGGTTGATGGTGCTTAGTTTCGTTTCTTCTGAATAGGCTCTGAAGGGTGTCCTAGCCAAATTTATTTTATCATTTCATGATTTGTATTGCTATTTTTCTTTTTTCCTTTTTTTTTTTGAGATAGGGTTTCAACTTCATCCATTTTTTTGGGAGCCTCTAAATACACCACAAAAATTACTCTCGATACCCCTAAATTTTTTTAAAAAAATTTATTTCCTAAACTACCCTTTTTTCTCTCCACCCCACTCCCCACCTTCTCCGGCACCAACTCCCCTCTCCGGCTCCGACTCCCCTCCTTCCACCCATGCATTGCCTTGACATTCAGAACCCACCTAGCCAAACAAAAGAACTTCGTTCCTCCGATTCCACAGCTTCACCGCCCAACCCGAACTCGTCCTTGATCCTTCCCATGATCCACCAGGAGCCGGCCATGGTCGCGAGGTGCTAGGGCTTGGCGACAGGCGCGGCCAAGGGCGGATCGATCCTCTTCGTTCTCCTTGATGTGGTTGACGCCGCCAATGAGACGAGCGTGGGCCTTGAGGGAGAGGATGCAGCGGGAGTCATCATCGTAAAAGTACATGCGAAGGATGGCGAGGCGGAGAGGGCGGGGCAGAATGGTGTGGAAAGAAAAAAAGGTAGTTTAGGAAATTTAAAAAAATTAAAAATTTGAGGGTGTCGAGAGTAATTTTTGCTGTGTATTTAGATGTTTTCAAATTTCAGCCTTTTATATTTTTATGCACTTGAACTTCTTTTTATTTACAGTACCGTCATAAATATGATAACAAAAACTTTATTTGACCAATGAATTAAGATCTAATTAAAGCATGGATGTTTTTTTTATTTTTTTTTTTTATTTATGATATTGAGGTAAAAATAATCAAGATAGAAATCAATCCAAACTAATTTGAAGTAAAATTCTAGTTGTTATCATTATTTTTGCTATTTATTTTAATATTACTTTTCTTATAAATAATGTCTCTATTTTGATCCTTTTACTTCATAATTTTATAATGATGCATAAATCGAAGATAAAAAATAAGGGTTAGTTTCTCATCTTTTAATGGTTGTCGGCAATGATTCAAATGCTACTTGTCTATAAATTTAGTTATGCTACATCAACATTTTACTGAACCTCATTATTTTTGCTGACAACTAGTAAAAGATAAGAAATTAATCCTTAGCTTGATTTTGATCTTTGGTTTATGCATCATTATAAAATTAAAGTAAAAAGATTAAAATAGAGACATTGTTTTGGAGAAAAGTAATAATTAAAAAATAAATAACAAAAAACAATGGTAACAACTAGAATTTTATTTCAAATTAGTTTGGATTGATTTCTTGATTATTTTTAACTTTAATATCATAAATATAAAATAAAAAGTAGAACAAAATAAAATATACATCCGTGCTTTAAATCTTAGTTCACTGATCAAATAAAGTTTTTGCTATCATATTACTACTGGTATTGTGAATAAAAAAGTTCAAGGTCATTAAAATAAAGAGGTTGAAAATTTGAAATAAAAAATGGATAAAGTTGAAACCCTATCATGAAAAAAAAAAAGAAAAGTAGCACTATAGCATCATGAACTGAAAATAAACTTGGATCAGGAACCCTTCAGAGCCCATTCGGAATAAAAGAAACCAAACATCATCCACCATGTACAAACTTTTAAAAATAATAATAATAATAAAATAAAAATAGAAGAAAATAAAAATAGAAATAAATGCATCCTTTGTTCCTTTTCTCATGATTTTGAAGCTTCTAGCTTTTTTAGGCTCCCTATTTCGTTAGTTTGTTCCTCTTCTCCCTTTCACACTACCATCTTGTTTGAGCCTGACCTCATGGCGCTCCATCCCTCCACATCCTTCTACTTGCTACGGGTTGCCCGTTCATCTCTATTAAATGTAGGATTGACCTTTGAAATAGCCAATTTATGATACCTCTCTTCATTTTTTTTTAACTTTTGGACTCCTCAATGCATTTACAAGTGACTCATGAATACTCTACTAAATATTAAATCTTAATTAAATTTACTTACTGACACCTCTCCTCTTCTAAACTTAATTGCCTTTCTATTAAATATTACAAAAAGAGTCTTCAACTTGTGAAAAAGATCTACTCTAAAAGATTCTACAAATCTCACATACACTAACTCAACATTCATCTTCTTTCATGATATACCAAGTTCTTGTCAATGCTATTATTGACTTGCTATTAGTACATATTTTTATAGCTCTGACTTAAATAAATTGAATATCCCTTAGCAACCTTCTTATTAACCATATAGCATGATATATACAAAGATGTTGCAATATATACGGTTTTATAAGTAGAAAGAGCAACAGTATATTACTTATTAGAAAACTAAGTAAATGTCATATCATTCATGTAGCAGATAAACTCAATAATAATCTCTCTCAACCAAATCTTTTTGTTAAAAATTATGAGAAAGAGAGTATAATGAAAATATGACTTAAAGTACCTTGGGTATAGCGCCTAAAGATTCTCTTTGTAGCTTTCTAATGTGTAGTCATTAGTTCCTTCATGAAACAACTTATTAATCTAACACTATAAAGGAAGTTTGATCTTATCTTCATCATATATTTATAGCTCTATATTGAAATCAATTAAAATGCTAATTGGCTTGCAATCATTTATTTTAAATCATGTGAGAACTTTTGCACATGCTTCTTAGGAGATGAAGATGTTCTTTATTTATTTGATTTTGAAGCGAAGATAGTAAAGCATAAGCCCCATATCTATCATTTTAAATTCTCTAAGTCATGGCATGTTCTTGAAACATTGGTTGATTTTTTTTCATATACAGAATTTCAAACTCATCCCACAGGTGCATAGACAAACTTTCTTAATCTTCTCAACTTCTTTTTAGGCATTTTGAAGGATGTTCCATCTTAGTTAGATGTAGCAATCATCATAATATTCTCAAAACCAATTCATCTATCACTTAACAGATGAAGTATAGATCATTCTTGTCCATCCACAGGGACTCTTTTTGTTATGCTACAAGAGTAGCTTCCTCTTGCACCTCTAAATAACCTTGTTGAACAATGTCCCAAATATCTTAGAAGCAAAGCAAAGCTCATATTTAGAGTTTAGGAAATCATGCAGGATTGGAGGAAGCTATTGCTTGCCATGGCTAGATAGCTCTATTTTTGATACCACTTGATGGATTCTCAAGGAAGAGAGATCGATAATAAAACACAAGCGATAAGCGAAGAAGAAGATGGAAACAAGGACAAAGGTATTAAATAGCAAGCTTTATCGGCTCAATACATCAAAAACTACATCCATAAATATTGTACAGGCAAAAAGAAAAGTTTTTAGACTTAAAACTTCATATTACTTGGAACACTTTTCTTTTTTATCCAAGGATGAAAGATCACGAGTTAAATTCAAGATTGACAATCGAAATATCAACTTCATTTCTAACTTTTATTATGTCGAACACTGGGGACTCCCAGCCACTTACATTTATTCCAATTTTGAAGTACTCTAGGATGCATTTAACATAAACACAGGCGACTTGTTAATGCTCCTTCAAACATTAAAAATATTGCAATTAGATCCCGCGAACAAAGACGCGAATCTTTTGGCCGAGGGCGCAGTGACCGGGGGCGCCACAGATGAAGTAGTGGTCACCCGGCAAGGGGAGGGGGAGAGAATCGTTGCCGGAGTGGAAGCTATGAACTGGGTTCCCCGTGTTGCACGCATCGAAGTCCTCTGGCAGCACCACCAGTACGCTGTGCGAGGTCGCGTTGTACGCAAACCCTACTCCCACCACCACGTACACCGACGCATGCATTCACAACACGAGAATAAACACTAGTTAATTAGCTCTCAGTTAATTGTCACCATTAATCCAGAAAAATGTACGGGCGTATGTAAGTATTAAATAAGTATAAACACTGATAACAGTTCGTAGCTGTACGTGCATCGATCTTATTTGCTTCTCTTTTTCATCTAGTCGAAATTTCATAACTTTAAAATAGAAAAATAATTTGGGTTCGAATTAAAGCAAGCAACCAAGCAAGCAATCTCGCTCGCTCGCTCGCTCTGAGAAATAGGCATGAAAAAAGGGGAATCGAATCTAGTCTTTGGAGAGGGAGAAAGAGAGAGAGATATATATATACTGAGGACATCTCCGACTACAAAGTTCTTATTGGAAGCCCAGGCAGTGTAGTTGACGCCAACGGGGATCCACCCAGCTTCATCTCCGACCGTATAGACTGTCCCTGAGGAGAACCCCACGGAAGCCAAGGTCACGAGGACGGCGATGGCCACGGCCTTCTCCATGACAGCAGAAGAAAACAAAGAAAGACGAAGATGATGCCTTCCTTCCTTCGGTACGTACTCTTTTGAAAAATCTCTGGTCTTCACGGTGCGGTCCTCCAGTTATATATATACTCCCTTGCTCACGCTCTCAATTCCAACCATGCCCATCCCGTATCCGTTAGAAATCGGAAAGATTTGTCAATTCTGATTCTTACTAAGTTTCACCGGTGCTCCATCGAAGGGTTCCTAAAAAAAGAAAAAAAAAATCCTCCTTGCAGCTGTCCTTCTCATCCATTAAGGAGTTTCTATCTTTCTCAAATTACAGGCAATTGAATCCAATGAAATCAGTGAAATCCGTGGTTTTTGATTGCCTTCTTACCCGTTTATCCTTTTCTACATGGAATGTTCTATTATCTCCGTCCTTCATTCTCTCGCTCGTTAATGGGATGAAGCTGTCACGATCCTTTTAAGCATGATTGCCAAATATTTTTCAATTTCAATCTTTTGAACTTATTTGGAAAAAAATATTGTGATAACAAGTATCCAACAAAATGGGAAAGCACTTAAAAGGACTTTCCCCTTAGAACCATTGGGTTTGCTGTAATGATCTTTTTGAATCAAAATCATGAGTACTGATCCTCTAAAATCGAAGTCATTGAATTAAATTTTAGATATTTATATTAAATAAATTTGATTCAAATTCCATTAGAAATCATTGCGGCTATTATTGTTGTATATAATATCACAATAGTAATTAGGGGTTTTGGAGGCTAAGGTGAAAGATGTAGCCTTAATTGGATCAGAGTAACTTTATTCAGAACCAAATAAAGGATTAAGAAATGTAATTATAAAGAATAATTTTAAAATGATTAGTCAATATTACACTAATTTTTGCTATTTCTGCTAAATAGTTGGGTTTAATTATACCAAAATCATTCAAACTTATTTTATAAGAGCATTGGTTGCTTAATTTGTTCCGCACAAGTTTCAAAGGTTTAGCCTTATGATTTAAGTTTTTAAATTATTAACTTTCAAATAATTTCTAGATTTTGAGTTGAAATTTAACCATAGGAACTTCAATATAGTAATTTAAATCTAGAAAATAATTTCAATAAAGAAAACGACTACAAAGCAAAATTAATTTATAGAAATTAAATTCAAACTTGAATTTCAAACTTTTAAAATTTTAAGGATTTTTAAAAACTAGATTTTAGATTTTAGATTTGAATTTTAATTCAAAGTTATTAAAGTAGCAGGAAATGAATTTAAAAATTTTATTTGAAAAAAAAAATTGGCCTAAAAACTTTAATTTTAAAAATGATATTTTTTCTGCACAATATTCAAAGCAAGTAAATTTTCATATTTTCATAAATAAATTTTATAATTTTTTTGTAATATTAAAAACTAAATTATTTTTTTTTCAAAACTATTTTCCAATCAATTTTGCATGAATTTTATACAATAAAAATCTTTTTTTTCTTGAAAATAGAATTTTGTTATAAGCACTATTTTTAAAGCAAAAAATAGTATTGAAGCTACTCAATAATAGTCCAAGGACTAGTATCTTTCACTAGAAATTGATGGAAAATTAATTTAAATTTTAGTCAATTTTCTATCAATTTCTAGTGAGAGATACTAGTCCTTGGACTATTTAAACTAAAAATAAAATAGAAACTATAAAATAAAAAGTATCAAAGAATATACTTGAATCGAGGCATGTTAGATATTATCCTAAGGACTAGTCTCATTCCTTCATGTAGGTTGTAGATGAATTTTTTTAAGGTACAATAATCTACCTTCATTCAAACTTTTATTATGAGAACAATCATATGAAGGTGCAATCCAACTGCTTCTTTAAATATATAAAAAATAAAATTAAAAATATGATAAGTAAAAAAAAAGAAAAATATGAAGGTGCAACCAACTACTCCTTTAATTACATCGAAAAATAAAGTTAAAAATATGATAACTTAAAAGAGAGAGAGAGAGAGAGAGAGAGAGAGGAGGAAAAAATTTACCTAGAGGGAACGATTTTCAAGCCTGATAGTTAAAAAAAAAAAAATGATTTATCCCTTTTGATGGCCTTCCCTCTTCCTCACCCTGTTTGCACCTCCAAATGGGGAGAGCAACCGCAAAAGATGCTTTTAGCCATTTGAAGCAATACCAACCGGTCACCATGAGTCCCGTTCATGTAGTACTTGGTGCAGTACCTCATTGTACTACGGAGGACCCAAGTTATTTGGATGTTGCTCATGTTGTACTTCTTTGCCCTGGCATCTTATTGTACTTTCAAGAGGTTGATATGGTATGAACTTTTGGGAATGTACTATATGTTGGCATCTTTTAAAATTTCAAATTTTATTTAAATATTAATTTTATATATTAATATTTAATACTTTTTTGTTTTTTTTGTACAGTTAATCTATCATGTGTAATTTTTATGTGCTTTTTTTTTTGGTACAGATGAGTGATCGCATCAATATAGGGTGAGTCGAGCCCAATATATCTTAATATAAAATTTAGGTAAGAATAGGAGGGCAAGGATCTCCCTGCATCCAGGTTTAAAATCCGGAACGATAGGCCACCCTCAAAGCGATCCAATCAATCGCAGAGTTGGCTTCCTGATAGATGTGCCGAATCTAGGCACTAAGAACTCCCTGGAGTATAGAACGAATGTTGTGAATCAAAGGATTGGTTGGCAAACTATCAGCTATGACCTATCGGAGCCAGTGGATAATAGTAATATAATCCTCCTCAATAATAATACAACGGGTGCCCAGACTACGAATGGCACAGGAAATACCAGCCCATGCAGCAGACAGTTCAACAAGAGGGACCGATGAGTCCAGAAGGCCAAATCCACCAGCTGCCAATAATGCACCATTCGTCCCTTGAATCATAGGGCCGGTCATAAGAAATATGCCATATCTGTCTGGCTCTGGAGCAGGTGAAGATAGCATGGTCAACTGTCTCCTCCGCAAGGCCACATACGGGCAAGTAGGCTGAATGCCCAGCCCACGCCTGGAGAGCAGGGAGCAGGTCGGAAGATAGTTCTGTGCAAGCTTCCAAACAAAAAGTCGAACCCTAGGGTGAATGGGAAGATAACATATCCATGCCACATCCATCGACTGCAGGGACTAAGGTTTATAAATCCTTAGGAGATCCCTAATAGGAGCATGAGCGATACCAGATCTCTGCCAAACCCTGATGTTGGAGTATGATCCGAAATGAGAGGAATAGATAGAATGCGACGATAGAGCTCATCCCCAAATAGGCTAGATAGCAGTGGAGTATCCCAAGCAGAATGCTCCTAAGTAAATAAGTCTATGACTCTCAGTCCACTTGGAATGTCAGTGCTGACAAAGATAGGCCATCGAGACAGGGGGAGGTCTGCAATCCACGTATCCCAAACAACATCCACTGAGGCTCCATCACCAATCAGCCATGAGATGCCGTTCAGAATAACCGAAACATGCCGGCAGACCTCTTTCCAAAAGAAAGAATACTCTCGAGTAGAATGAAGATCAGTCACCGTATTTGGCATGCATAAAAGAGCTCCACATACAGTGCGGATCAAGCAAAAACCACATGGCATGCCTAGCAATCAAAGCCTCCCTCCTAACAGTGAGGGATTGGATCCCAAGCCCCCCTCAGAAATTGGCAAACAAACAATATCCTAAGCCAATAGATAAAGACCATGTCCATTATGCATCAAGGCCCAAAAAAAGTCCCTGAAGTATCTCGCAATCTTCCTCAAACAAGTCAAAGGAATAGCGGCATTAGATAACAGATAGAGAGGAAGAGAGGAAAGCATCAATCGTAAAAGGATAATCCTCGCCATCATAGATAGTCCAGTAATCTGCCATCCATCCAGACGATCGCGGACGCACCTCTCATGATCACTGAAATCAGAACACCATGGCCATCTCCTCAATATAGGAATCCCTAGATAAGATAGCCTATCAGCATGAACAGAGATACCATGATTTGCATGATAGACCTCCTTAATGTAGAAGTCATTAAAGGGCTAAAACAGATCAATGATTTACTCAGATTAACTTTCTGTCCAGAGGCCCAATAATAAGACTGATGTATAGTGGCAAAAATGGAAGCATTGTAGATTGAGGCCTTTCCCAAGAGTATGCAATCATCAACAAATAGAAGGTGAGAAAGTGAGGACCCCCGAGGGCCCGCGCTGTAGGGGACCAGAGAAGAGTCTTGTTGAGCCTGAGATAGAGCCCGAGATAAAACATCAGCAGAGAGGATAAATAGAAATGGAAAAAGAAGACAACACTGCCTCAACCCGACTTCAGAGTGAAAGTAATCCATCTGGCCATCATTAACAAGGATAGAAAATCCCTCGAATCCAAACTCATCAAGAGTACGGCGTAGAAAAGCCCAGCTCAGTCTATCATAAGCTCTTTCCATATCCAGCTTAATGGCCATGAGACACTGACGATCAGGGGCTCTCTGAAGATCACACATGAATTTCTGAGCCAACAAGACATTATCATACTTAAAATATAATACTTTTTGTATTTTGGCAATCATGTTTACAAGGACCGTGACAGCTTCATCCCATTAACAAGCGAGAGAGAGAAGGACGGGGATAATAGAACATTCCATGTGTTAAAAGATAATGGTTGTTAGTTTGTTAGTATTTTATTTTATTTTATTTAGTCTGAGTTAGTTTTTTAATAATGAGCCTATCTTTTTATGATTTGATAGGATAGCCTTAGATGGATAAGATCATAAGAGGATTATGCTTATCCGTAGAAACAAGAAACAATATTTATATGGTGATGTGCTTAATGAAATGTAATAGATCAATTTTATTCTTGAGAGAAAACCCTTCTTCTTCCTTGATTTCTCTTCCCAAAAATAATATGAGTTGGAAACAATCCCAACAAAAATTGGTATCAGAGCCTAGTTCGAAGTTCAAGGAGGGACGATCGGCCGTGAGAAGAAAGTTTGGTGACGGCGAGGAGAACGAGAAGACCAACGCCAGCGGTCCTTCCCTTCCACGCGTAGCCGACTCGTTTTTTCTTCTGTTCGGGCCTTGAACGTGAAATTGCTGTGGTAGGTGATGTGTTCCTTCCCAAGCTGCCCATTTAACTTCGTTGCGTCAGGTTTCCAAAAAAAAAAAAAACTTTGGCGTTAGGGAACAGCCGAGTCTTTTCAATTTCTTGATCTATGGTTACTTTTGGCAAGAGAATCCTCTTTTCAAAGCAAAAGAAAAAAAAAAATTCCGTGACGTTGTGCTTGAAGACGCCAGGAGATTTGATTGCCATCTCTCTCTCCACTTTGGTTGTAGAGTTTGAAGAGTCAACAACTGCTTCATCTCTGACGGAACTCCCCAAGCCAGCAAGGCGACATATTCCTCCCAAATTAATAAAAAAAGGAAGAAGCAAGACGTGAACGTGTGCTGCTGCTGTGGATCGTGTGTTGCTACAGTGGACGTGCACGTGAACGTGAAAGCAATCTCCAAAGCAACAATAAGGTTTGACTGCCCTTTTGACTTCCATCAATAATTCTTGTGTTAGGCTTCCAAAGAAGGCGTTAGGGAACAGGAACGGAAACGGAGACGATCCGTTGCCCATCACACGAGGTGATCAATAAAGAAATAGTGAAGAAAAAATTGCTACAAAAAATTCATGGCAACCCCAAGCAATATTGGTATGAATATCTACCAACCTTTTATTCCTATTTTTGATGGAGAAAATTATGATTATTGGAGCATCAAGATGAAACCCTTTTTATTTCACAAGAAGTATGGGATCTAGTTGAGAACGGGTATGAAGACCCAGTTAATCTAATAAATAATCAGAAGGAGCAACTGAAGGACTACAAAAAGAAGGATGCCAAAGCCCTGTTCTTTATCCAACAAGCTGTATCTGAGAAAATTTTTCCCAGAATTATTAGAGCCACCAAATCAAAGGAGGCATGGGATATCTTGCAGGAGGAATTTCAAGGCAACATAAAGGTAAGAGCTATCAAACTTTAAACTCTAAGAAGAGGATTAGATAATTTGAGAATGCAAGAAAATAAAAAATTGAAGGATTACTTCTCCAAAATTATGGAGACTGTTAATCAAATGAAGAGCTATGGTGAAACCATCACCGAGCGAAGAATATGTGAGAAAATATTGGCTAGTTTATCTCCCAAATTTGATACAATAGTTGCAATTGTTGAAGAATCTAAAGATCTTTCTGAATTAAGTGTTCATGAATTAATGGGATCTCTTGAAGCTCATGAGCAAAGATTGTTTAGATATAAAGAATTGACAATTGAAAGTGTCTTTCAATCTAAACTCAAAGTGATTGATAAAAATTTTCAAAAAGAATCACCTAGTCATGCTCCAGTCATAAGAGAGTCATTCAGAGGTGAAAACCAGAGTAGAGGAAGAGGAAGAAATATGAAAGGAAGAGGTAGAGAAATGCAAAGAAATAATTTTTCAAAAAGGCAATATGATGAGAGCACTCAACAAAGGTGCAATATATGTAAAAGGTCTTCTCATGCTAAAAAAGATTGCTGGTTTAGGGGCTAACCCAATGTTATAATTGCAAAAAGTTTGGACATGTTCAAAAAGATTGCAGATACAAAGCAAATGAACAAGCACACTTCTCAGAAGAAAATAAAGGTCAGCAAAGCACACTATATGCATGTCAAACTACAGAAGAGCAAAGTAATAATATATGGTATCTTAACAGTGGTTGCAGCAATCACATGACAGGAGACAAGTCTATTTTTATGAACATTGACAGTTCTTCAATTTCACAAGTGAAGATGGGCAATGGTGCAATAGTCCAAGCAAGAGGCAAAGGCACAATTGAAATCAATACCAAGAAAGGAAGAAAATTCATTCATGATGTTTTACTTGTTCCAGATTTGAAGTAAAATCTCTTGAGTGTTGGACAGCTGATTGAGCATGGCATATGGTACACTTTGAAAATAATTTTTTCAAGTTATATGACAGAGGGATGAAAAAGCAACTTATGGAAAATATCAAGATGGAGAAAAATAGAAGTTTTCCTCTTATTTTGCACTATGCAAAGGATACTGCATGGAAGATGGAGGTAAATGATGAGTCATGGTTATGGCACAAAAGGTTTGTGTTGGGAATTGTATCCTAAAGCCAATCATTTGATGATTATGCTGATGTAAATTGTATATAAATTGATATATTAATAAAAGTTATTTGGCAGTTTATTCATTACAAGAACATCTTCTTAATACTCCTGAAAGTGATGAAGCCCTTAGGATCTTCCTCACGATAAAGGAGGATTTATCTTAGAATGTCCTTAAAAGAGTTCGCGACCAAATGATATACTATGACAGGGCCATAGTACTATCAATTATAGGACGTTGTATATCATATTTGTTGGTTATCCTCTTAACCAAGGAGTGTAGAGACACTGGTATGACATACAGGTGAAAGTGTAGGAGTACATTTCACCGAACGTGACTCATTTCCGGATACTTGCTGTCAAGAGTTAATCCGAAAAGATATAGGTATAAGTATCCTTCAGACCTGAAGATCACAACCAGTGGCATACAAGCAACTCATTGTACTTAGGTGCCGGACCACCTGGATTTCTAATCCAGCTACGAAAGGTTACTGGGTGCAGTCAAGTACTTGTGGTAGTCAGTTGTGGATCAAGATGGAATTTGACCTATCCCATTAAAAGGAGAAATGTTTGTGTTTCAATTTAGCAAGACCTTGGCCAAGGCACTTCATGTGAAAGTCATATGATCACTAAAGTTGAAATCACTTTATGGATTTGCTATTTAGAGTTGACAGGCTCTTAAGCCATCCTTAGCATTTATGGTCAAGAGGATGAATTATACGGTAACTGTTTCTTAGGGTTCTTGGTATTTGCTCGGCAACTCTTCGACCTATCCGGACATCGGGTTCCATTGCTAGATGGGCACATCGACTAGTATAGAAAGTTGTTTCTATGCTATCGGCTTAGGTTCGAACCTAGAGAGTCACACGCATAGAAGTTTCCTAGGATGATCTATTTGCTGATCAACGATTGAGAATCGTATATGATTTAATTAATCAATTTGATTGATTGAATTATCTCAATTGGGTTAAGTACAATTGGACAAGATTCAATTTGGTTTAAGTCTATTAGAAGGACAAGTCAATTTCAAATATTGATTTGAAATTAGACTTGATTTGAATTTAAATAGATTCAGGACTAGCCAAATTTGATTTGGGCTTGGACCATGATCTATGTGGGTTAAGTCAAATAAATTCAGATCAGAACCCAAACCTCTCGAATATGGATCTCATATGATGAGATGGCTAAAATCTCATCTCATGAGATAAATTTAATGCATGACATTTATTTACCGAACGTCGGATTTATCCCTCGTCTCTTTGGTTTTCTCGAACGACGGAACTAAACCAAACGCCGCGACTCCTTGGTTTTCTCCGAACGTCGGAATTAAACCAAGCACGGCGCCTTCGGCGTCTCTTCGCTTTTGCCAAACGACGGATTCTTAAATGTCAGAATTAAATGTCAAGGCTAAATCGAGACTATAAATAGAGGGCATTCCCTCACCAGAGAACACAGAACAAAAAATAAGAACAACAATACACGATTTGTTGTGCATTGTAATTCTAAATTGTCATGGATTGTAATTCTAAAATGTTAGAATAGAAAATCCTGGTGATTCTGGTGTTAGCGGAAGCCTGGTGGATCTTGGAGGAAGATTCAGGTGAGAGGATTCAAGATCAGCAAAGCTATTTTTCGCGAGCTAGCACTCCCAGAAATCTGATCATTCGGGGCTTCGCGTGGACGATACTAGAGGCCGGACGATTGAACGGCTGCAGAGCAATAAGGATTTACCTACTGTTCTTAAGGTAAGTGATTTGATCCCTAGATCTTAAGGCAGGCTTCAAGATAATAGTGTGACTAGTCATCTTGAAGATCAAGATATGATCTTGATGTTTTTATATGCATATTTTAGATCAAACGACTCTGAATATACAGGCAAAGATATGATCTTGATGCATATTAGATAGATTAATATGTAATCTTTTAATTTCCGCAATGATAATAGTTATCAATTTTTAAAAATATGCATGCCTCGGAGACTAGTTCTCCTTACAAATGGTATCAGAGCCATGGTTTCGTTAATGATCTAATTTATTGCATGTAAATTAATATTCTCATTAATTGTGTAATTATGGCTAAAACTTATCACAAGGCCATATGGTCACAGGTGGATTAAAAATCCGAATTACCTATTCAATGAGGTATTCTGTGACATATTGCCGTGCGATTATTTTATCGTTGATGCTTTGTTTAAAGAAAATTTAAATTGTGCTTTGGCATCAAAACATAGATTACACACTCTCAAAAGATATTTTATATTTGATACATATTGATGTTGTATAAAACCATAATATTTGCATGTTTAGTATAAAAACATAGATATGATATATGATGGCATGATGTCTATGTTATAAAACATACAAATATTTATGAGAGTTTTATTTGAATGTCAAATATTAGTTCATAATTTTTTTTAGATATGATCTAAATATAGGAATTATGAGTAGTAACATTATGCTTGATTGAAATATATGACATGTTAACATGAAATATATTTAATCATTTGGGTTAGCTAAATCGGGTCCATAAAGGGTTAGACTGTAAGGTTTAAATCAACTGGACTAAAAGAGTATTTGTTTAAATCTAATTAGATTAGGTTAAGAATGCTCTAAATTAAACAATAGTTGTAGTTGATCAAGTCCTTCTCTTTGATTAAACCAAATGGAAGTAGATTAGGCTCCGTGGTTGAGCATGAATCTATTAGATGGTCAAATCAGAATTGGTTAACCATATGATGTCAAGGTGGGATGGCAAGTTGCTCTAGGATCAACGATCGAATGGTTTTTAATTGGGAGCTACTCGTATTGATGCGTCTTTAACGAGTTAATGGCATATCCCTCCCATCGATCTCTCTCACCTGGTCATTGTGGTGAACCATTTATGATTCAGATCATTTACCTGATTCGGGTTGACCCATGCCTGTAAGGATATCAGTATGACTGATTTAGGTGCCACTTAACCTAACTTAATCTTGTTTCATTCTACCGATTTCATAGATTCAGTGGGAGAACTTGATTAGTCAATTTATCTTTATATTATTAAAATCCTCTAAAATTATTAGGTCCTTAAAATGAAATAGTTATATGATAACTAGATCATAGCCTCCCATTAAGGTGGGTGATAATGAGTCCGATGTCTTGATAATCATTGGAGGCACTCCATGCCTGGTGCTTGTCAACCATCGGAATTATCATTCATTATATGATAAGTCAGCGTAACTATTAAATAAACAGTCAGGTAAGCCGAGCTTCACTTGGGCTTGGTTGTCTATTGATAGGTTACACTGATTATATCATTTAATGGTTGGACCTAACCAGAACTTTCAGTGGAAGCACTTCATGCCTGCTGAAGAGGTACATGGGGCAAAACTGAACACTAAGAATTGTTTAGGAAACAATTGGTTTTGAACCTACTCTTAGATGCATATGGGTTAGCCAAGCTTCACTTGGGCCTGTATGTAGTTTATGTAGATCTTAGTGCCCGCTAAAGAATTAAGAATAATTCTTCAAATTGGGGTGTAGAGGCTGCCAATTTGAACAAAATAGTGGGAGAATCTTTAGACTAAAGTCCAAGTCTTTAGACTAAATCAATTTATATACTAATAAACTTTAGTTTTTCCTTATGCAGAATATGGCCACTAATTTATCATTAAGGTCCCTATTGGATAGTGACAAATTGAATGGTTCCAATTTCAATAGATGGTTCAGAAAACTTAAGATCGTCCTTGAGCATGAGAGGATTCTATATATTCTAAATAATCCTTCACCAAAGATACCTGATGCAAACACCCAAAGTTCTGAGAGAGACACTTATCAGAAGTGGCTCAATGATAGAACTAGCGTGCGTTGTATCATGTTAGCAGCAATGAACGATGAATTCGGTCGCCGGTTCGAGAATGCTCAGCCAGAAGAAATCATTCAAAATTGAATGAATCTTTCGGCATACCCGACGATGTTGAAAGGCACAAGACTAGTTGTGCTATTTTCAATGCTCGAATGAGAAATGGATCTCCTGTCACTGATCATGTATTGTACATGATCGAGAAGATAGAACTCCTAAGCAAGCTCGGCTTTCCCTTACATGAGCAGTTGGGAAAAGATGCGATCCTGAATTCCTTGCCTCCATCCTTCCGACCTTTCCTTACTCATTTTTGAATGACAAAGCCTGCAGTCAACTACCACGGTTTGTTGGGGTTGTTACAGAACTTTGAGAAGGATAACCAGCTCTCTAAGGGTTTGGTTAATGTGGTTGAAGGATCTAAGATAGGGCGTAAACCCTTTGGGAAAGGGAAGAAGAAAAAGAATAATAAAAGGGTGCAACATGCTAGGACATCTATAAGGGGTCAGATGCAGAAGAAGAAAGTTGATAAAAGTCAAGCTGAATGCTTTCACTGCAAGATGCAAGGGCACTTGAAGAGGAACTGTCCTCTTTACATTGCCACACTTAATCCAAACAGGCCAAAGAAGAAAAAGAGAAAGATGTTGCTCAACAAGGTATTTATATGATAACACATTGTAATTTTTCTATATATGATAATCAGACCTGGGTATTGGATACCGGGAGTCCTTTTAACATTTGCAATTCATTGCAGGGACTACAGGTCACCAGAAGATTTGAGGACAATGAAAGATTCCTAAATGTCAGCGATGGAAGATTAGTTCCAGTACTGGCATTAGGAGTTCTTGAAATAGTTTTCAATAGAAATGTCATTATACTAAATGATTATCATTTTTGTCCAACGTTCTTATTGAACGTAATTTCTGTAGGCCTTCTGGCCAAAAATAATTATGAAATTTCAATAAAGGATGTTACTTTGAATATCATTATGAATTGAGTCACTGTAATGACTGGGCATTTATCTAATGGCATTTATATATTATCACAGCCTGTGAATGTAGTGTACCAATCAAGTAAGCGCCCTAGAACAACTGATGTCACATATATTTATCTTTGGCATCATCGGCTGGGTCATATCAACAAGAACAGATTAAACAGGTTAACTCAGGAGGGCATCCTTCGAGTTGATGATTGTGAATCATTAACTACCTGTGAATCATATCTTCTTGGTAAAATGACCAAGTCATCTTTTACTGGAAAAGGTGAAAGAGCCAAAGAGCTATTGGGTCTAGTACATACTGATGTATGTGGACCAATGAGCACTTATGCCAAAGGTGGATACTACTACTTTATTACTTTTACAGACGACCTTTCTAGGTTCGGTTATGTCTATCTTATGCGACATAAATCTGAATCGTTTGAAATGTTCAAACTATATCATAAAGAAGTAGAAAAACAAACAAAAAATATTAAGACCCTTCGATCAGATCGAGGAAGCGAAAACCTTTCCAATGAATTTGTGACATATTTAAAGGAGAATGGGATTCTCTCCCAATGGACTCCTCCTAGAACACCGCAACATAATGGTCGAAAAGAAGGAATCGAACTCTGTTAGACATGGTTCGGTCCATGATGGGTTTTGCAAGCTTGCCAATATCATTTTGGGGATACGCATTAGAATTAGCTTGTCATATTCTTAATAAGGTTCCAAGTAAGTCTGTTTCTAAAACTCCACATGAGATGTGGTATGGACATAAACCGGTTATTACCTATCTGAGAGTCTGGGGGTGTCCGGCTTATGTGAAACGTGCAAAATCAGACAAACTTGAACCCAAATCTGACAAATATTTTTTCATCGGCTATCCGAAAGAAACAAAAGGATATTACTTCTACAATACTGAAGAACAAAAGTTGTTCATTAGTAATAGAGCAGTTTTTCTTGAAAAGGAGTTCCTTAGTAAAGGAACAAATAGCTCTAATGTTGAACTTGAGGAAGTTCATCAAGTAGAAGGAACAACACAAACCAGTGAACCCCTAGAATCTGAGTTGATTAGATCAAACTCAAAACCCATTTTAGATGCACCATTAAGGCGATCTGGTAGAGTACCACATCAACTGGACAGATACTTGGGTTTCTTGGTCCAGAACGATGATCCTGTTGAACTCAATGAGAACAACGAGGATCCGATCACCTATATGGATGCTATGCAAAGGACCGACTCTAATAAATGGCTTGATGCCATGAAATCCAAACTTGATTCCATGAAGGACAATAATGTATGGACATTAGTTAACCCACCCGAACGGATAAAATCCATATGGTGTAAATGGGTTTTCAAGAGGAAAAGAGGCACAGACGGAAAGGTAGAGACCTATAAAGCACGTCTGGTTGCCAAGGGGTATCGTCAACGTTATGGTATTGACTATGATGAAACGTTTTCTCCTGTGGCAATGCTGAAATCCATTCGGATTATGCTAGCTATAGCAGCACACTTTGATTATGAGATTTGGCAGATGGATGTTAAAACCACTTTTCTAAATGGTGATTTAGAAGAACAGGTGTATATGATACAGCCTGAAGGTTTTATATCTGAAGATGAGTCTAAAGTGTGCAGGCTACAGAAGTCTATTTATGGACTTAAGCAAGCATCAAGGAGTTGGAACATACGATTTGATAAAGTGATCAAATCTTATGGCTTTATTAAGAATAAAGAAGAACCTTGCATTTATAAATGGGCTAACAATTCTGTTATTGTATTTCTTGTATTATATGTAGATGATATTCTCTTAATCGGGAATGATATACCTGCATTACAAGGAATAAAGACATGGTTATTATCACAATTCTCCATGAAAGATCTGGGAGAAGCATCATACATCCTAGGGATGAAGATCTATAGAGATAGATCTAAGAGGATGCTAGGTTTATCCCAATCTACGTACATTGACATAGTGCTAAAGAGGTTTAGCATGAAGAATTCGAAGAAAGGCTATCTTCCGATAGGCCATGGAATTCATCTTTCTAAGAAGGATTGTCCGACAACTCCTAATGAAAGAGAACGTATGAGTCGAATTCCATATGCTTCGGCAGTATGATCGATTATGTACACCATGACATGTACAAGACCAGATGTGGCATACTCACTAGGAGTAGTGAGTAGATACCAATCTGATCCAGGAGAAAAACACTGGCAAGTTGTTAAGACAATCCTTAAGTATTTGAGAAATACTAAGGACCAGTGGTTAGTCTATGGAGAGTCTGATTTGAAACTTGTTGGATATACTGATTCCAGTTTTCAATCAGATCATGATGATAGCAAAAGTGTATTGGGTTTCGTGTTTATCCTAAATGGTGGAACTGTTTGTTGGAAAAGTTCCAAGCAACATACAGTGGCAGATTCGGTGTGCGAGGCAGAGTACATCGCTGCATCAGATGCTGCAAAAGAAGCTGTGTGGCTGCGAAAGTTCATCTCCGAGCTTGGAGTGACACCTTCCATAGATGAACCAGTCCTGTTATACAGTGACAGCACTGGTGCCATAGCTCAAGCAAAGGAACCACGAGCACATCAGCGCACCAAGCACATACTGCGCCGGTTTCATCTTATTCGAGAGATAGTAGACCAAGGTGACATAAATCTTCAGAAGATTGATGGAAAGGAAAACCTAGTTGACCCATTTACTAAAGCACTCAGCATCAAGGAGTTTGACAACTATAAGTTGAAGATGGGTATTAGATACTGTAATGAGTGGCTTTAGGCTAAGTGGGAGTTTGTTGGGAATTATATCCTAAAGCCAATCATTTGATGATTGTGCTGATGTAAATTGTATATAAATTGATATATTAATAAAAGTTATTTGGCAGTTTATTCATTACAAGAACATCTTCTTAATACTCCTGAAAGTGATGAAGCCCTTAGGATCTTCCTCACGATAAAGGAGGATTTATCTTAGAAGGTCCTTAAAAGAGCTCGCGACCAAATGATATACTATGACAGGACCATAGTACTATCAATTATAGGACGTTGTATATCATATTTGTTGGTTATCCTCTTAACCAAGGAGTGTAGAGACACTGGTATGACATACAGGTGAAAGTGTAGGAGTACATTTCACCGAACGTGACTCATTTTGGATACTCTACTGTCAAGAGTTAATCCGAGAAGATATAGGTATAAGTATCCTTCAGACCTGAAGATCACAACCAGTGGCTTACAAGCAACTCATTGTACTTAGGTGCTGGACCACCTGGATTTCTAATCCAGCTAAGAAAGGTTACTGGGTGCAGTCAAGTACTTGTGGTAGTCAGTTGTGGATCAAGATAGAATTTGACCTATCCCATTAAAAGGAGAAATGCTTGTGTTTCAATTTAGCAAGACCTTGGCCAAGGCACTTCATGTGAAAGTCACATGATCACTAAAGTTGAAATCACTTTATGGATTTGCTATTTAGAGTTGACAGGCTCTTAAGCCATCCTTAGCATTTATGGTCAAGAGGATGAATTATACGGTAACTGTTTCTTAGGGTTCTTGGAGTTTGCTCAGCAACTCTTCGACCTATCCGGACGTCGGGTTCCATTGCTAGATGGCACATCGATTAGTATAGAAAGTTGTTTCTATGCACACGCATAGAAGTTTCCTAGGATGATCTATTTGTTGATCAACGATTGAGAATCGTATATAATTTAATTAATCAATTTGATTGATTGAATTATCTCAATTGGGTTAAGTACAATTGAACAAGATTCAATTTGGTTTAAGTCTATTAGAAGGACAAGTCAATTTCAAAATTGATTTGAAATTAGACTTGATTTGAATTTAAATAGATTCAGGACTAGCCAAATTTGATTTGGGCTTGGACCATGATCTATGTTGGTTAAGTCAAATAAATTCAGATCAGAACCCAAACCTCTCGAATATGGATCTCATATGATGAGATGGCTAAAATCTCATCTCATGAGATACAATTTAATGCATGACATTTATTTACCGAACATCGGATTTATCCCTCATCATTTGGTTTTCTCCGAACGACGGAACTAAACCAAACGCCGCGACTCCTTGGTTTTCTCCGAATGTCGAAATTAAACCAAGCACCGCGCCTTCGACGTCTCTTCGCTTTTGCCAAACGACGGATTCTTAAATGTTAGAATTAAATGTTAAGGCTAAATCGAGACTATAAATAGAGGGCATTCCCTCACCAGAACACAGAACAAAAAATAAGAACAACAATACACGATTTGTCGTGGATTGTAATTCTAAATTGTCGTGGATTGTAATTCTAAAATATTAGAATAGAAAATCCTGGTGATTCTGGTGCTAGCGGAAGCCTGGTGGATCTTGGAGGAAGATTCAAGTGAGAGGATTCAAGATCAGCAAAGCTATGTTTCCGCGAGCTAGCACTCTCGAAATCTGATCATTCGGGGCTTCGTGTGAACGATACTATAGGCCGGACGATTGAACGGCTGCAGAGCAATAAGGATTTACCTACTGTTCTTAAGGTAAGTGATTTGATCCCTAAATCTTAAGGCAGGCTTCAAGATAATAGTGTGACTAGTCATCTTGAAGATCAAGATATGATCTTGATATTTTTATATGCATATTTTAGATCAAACGACCTTAATATATAGGCAAAGATATGATCTTGATGCATATTAGATAGATTAATATGTAATCTTTTAATTTCCGCAATGATAATAGTTATCAATTTTTAAAAATATGCATGCCTCGGAGACTATTTCTCCCTACAGTTTGGGCACTTAAATTTTCAAAGTTTGAGAAGTTTACATCAAAAGAATATGGTGTATGGTCTACCAGCAATACATGACAATGAAGAACCTTATGAAGGATGTGCACATGGAAAACAACATAGAAAGGTATTTCCAAAAGAGCATGTATGGAGAGCCAAAGCACCATTGGAGCTTATTCATACTGACATATGTGGGCCTATGAAAACTCCTTCTTATGCAGGTAACATCTACTTCATTATTTTTATTGATGACTATTCAAGGATGACATGGGTATATTTTATGAGACATAAATCAGAGGCATTTCTTATCTTTAAGAAGTTTAAAATTATGTGGAAAGACAAAGTGGGCATTATATCAAGGTGCTGAGAAGTGATAGAGGTGGTGAATACAATTCAAATGAATTTGAGAAATTTTGTGAAGATGATGGTATACAAAGACAATTGACTGTTAGCTATACACCAGAGCAAAATGGTGTTGCAGAAAGAAAGAATCGTACTATTGTTGAGATGTCTAGATCTATGCTCAAAGACAAAGGCCTTCCAAATTCTTATATGGGTTGAAGCAAGCACCCAGAGCATGGTACTCTTAAATTGACACCTACTTCAATGAAAAAGGTTTTCTAAAAAGTCAAGTGAACCAACACTTTATGTGAAGAAGCAAGGTAATGATATTCTCATTGTCTCTCTTTATGTTGATGATTTAATTATTACTGGTAACAATGAGAATATGATCTTGATTTTCAAAAATGATATGATGAGAAGATATGAAATGAATGATATGGGTTTGCTTCATTATTTTTTGGGAATTGAAATAAGTCAAAGATGGTATATTTATCAGTCAAAAGAAGTATGTAGAAGGCATTCTCAAAAATTCAACATGGAAAATTGCAATAGTGTGGAAACACCTTTTATGGTAAATGATAAGTTGATGAAAGAAGATGAAAGTGGTGAAGCAAATGCACAATTATATAGAAGCATTATTGGAAGCTTATTATATCTAACAATTACAAGGCTAGACATAATGTTTGCATCAAGTTTACTTTCAGATTTATGCAAAAGTCAAGTAATATTCACTTTGGACAAGCAAAAAGAGTCTTGAGATACATTAAAGGTACTAAAGATTATTGGATCATATATGAAAGAAACAAGAATGATATGATGAAATTAGTTGGAATTGTGATAGTGATTGGGCTGGAAGTATTGATGACATGAAAAGCACATCAGGATATGCATTCTTTTATGGATCAGGTATCATATCTTGGGCATCCAAGAAGCAAGATACAGTGGCATTATCTTCTTCTGAAGCAGAATATGTTTCAACAACTTTGGTGCTCAACAAATAATTTGGTTGAGAAGAATACTTGAAGATATGGGTAAAAAGCAAGAAGAAGCTACTACTATGCTATGTGACAATAAATCTACTATTTCTATGACAAAGAATCCTATATATCACAGCCGCACCAAGCATATCAAAATCAAGTACCATTTCATTAGAGATGTGGTAGAAGAAAAAGAAATTGAAGTCAAGTATGTGAAGACTGAAGACCAAATTGCAGACATCTTCATCAAGACACTACCCAAGGAGAAATCATTCACTTTAGAGATCTCATGGTATCCAAGAACAACCATTAAAGGGGAGCGTTAAAAGATAATGGTTGTTAGTTTGTTAGTATTTTATTTTATTTTATTTAGTCTGAGTTAGTTTTTTAAATAATGAGCCTATCTTTTTATGATTTGATAGGATAGCCTTAGATGGATAAGATCATAAAGGATTATGTTATCCGTAGAAACAAGAAACCATATTTATATGGTGATGTGCTTAATGAAATGTAATAGATGAATTTTATTCTTGAGAGAAAACCCTTCTTCTTCTTGATTTCTCTTTCTAAAATAATCTGAGTTGGAAACAATCCCAACACCATGTAGAAAAGGATAAACGGGTAAGAAGGCAATCAAATACCACGGATTTCAGTGATTTCATTGGATTCAATTGCCTGTAATTTGAGAAAGAATAGAAACTCCTTAATGGATGAGAAGGACAGCTGCAACGAGGAATTTTTTTTTCTTTTTTTTAGGAACCCTTCTATGGAGCACCGGTGAAACTTAGTAAGAATCAGAATTGACAAATCTTTCCGATTTCTAACGGATACGGGATGGGCATGGTTGGAATTGAGAGCGTGAGCAGGGGAGTATATATAACTGGAGGACCGCACGGTGAAGACCAGAGATTTTTCAAAAGAGTACGTACCGAAGGAAGGAAGGCATCATCTTCGTCTTTCTTTGTTTTCTTCTGCTGTGTCATGGAGAAGGCCGTGGCCATCGCCGTCCTCGTGACCTTGGCTTCCGTGGGGTTCTCCTCAGGGACAGTCTATACGGTCGGAGATGAAGCTGGGTGGATCCCCGTTGGCGTCAACTACACTGCCTGGGCTTCCAATAAGAACTTTGTAGTCGGAGATGTCCTCAGTATATATATCTCTCTCTCTTTCTCCCTCTCCAAAGACTAGATTCGATTCCCCTTTTTTTCATGCCTATTTCTCAGAGCGAGCGAGCGAGCGAGCTTGCTTGCTTGCTTGGTTGCTTGCTTTAATTCGAACCCAAATTATTTTTCTATTTTAAAGTCATGAAATTTCGACTAGATGAAAAAGAGAAGCAAATAAGATCGATGCACGTACAGCTACGAACTGTTATCAGTGTTTATACTTATTTAATACTTACATACGCCCGTACATTTTTCTGGATTAATGGTGACAATTAACTGAGAGCTAATTAACTAGTGTTTATTCTCGTCTTGTGAATGCATGCGTCGGTGTACGTGGTGGTGGGAGTAGGGTTTGCGTACAACGCGACCTCGCACAGCGTACTGGTGGTGCTGCCAGAGGACTTCGATGCGTGCAACACGGGGAACCCAGTTCATAGCTTCCACTCCGGCAACGATTCTCTCCCCCTCTCCTTGCCGGGTGACCACTACTTCATCTGGCGCCCCCGGTCACTGCGCCCTCGGCCAAAAGCTTCGCGTCTTTGTTCGCGGGATCTAATTGCAATATTTTAATGTTTGAAGGAGCATTAACAAGTGGCCTGTGTTTATGTTAAATGCATCCTGGAGTACTTCAAAATTGGAATAAATGTAAGTGGCTGGGAGACCCAAGTGTTCGACGTAATAAAAGTTAGAAATGAAGTTGATATTTCGATTGTCAATCTTGAATTTGACTCGTGATCTTTCATCCTTGGATAAAAAAGAAAAGTGTTCTAAGTAATATGAAGTTTTAAGTCTAAAAACTTTTCTTATTGCCTATACAATATTTATGGATGTAGTTTTTGATGTATTGAGCCGATAAAGCTTGCTATTTAATACCTTTGTCCTTGTTTCCATCTTCTTGTTCGCTTATCGCTTGTGTTTTATTATCGATCTCTCTTCCTTGAGAATCCATCAAGTGGTATCAAAAATAGAGCTATCTAGCCATGGCAAGCAATAGCTTCCTCCAATCCTGCATGATTTCCTAAACTCTAAATATGAGCTTTGCTTTGCTTCTAAGATATTTGGGACATTGTTCAACAAGGTTATAAAGAGGTGCAAGAGGAAGCTACTCCTGTAGCGTAACAAAAAGAGTCCCTGTGGATGGACAAGAATGATCTATGCTTCATTTGTTAAGTGATAGATGAATTGGTTTTGAGAATATTATGATGATTGCTACTTCCAACTAAGATGGAACATCCTTCAAAATGCCTAAAAAAAGTTGAGAAGATTAAGAAAGTTTGTCTATGCACTATGTGGGATGAGTTTGAAATTCTGTATATGAAAAAACAATCAACCAATGTTTCAAGAAGCATGCCATGACTTAGAGAATTTAAAATGATAGATATGGGGCTTATGCTTTACTATCTTCGCTTCACAATCAAATAAATAAAGAACACATCTTCATCTCCTAAGAAGCATGTGCAAAAGTTCTCACATGATTTAAAATAAATGATTGCAAGCCAATTAGCATTTTAATTGATTTCAATATAGAGCTTTAAATATATGATGAAGATAAGATCAAACTTCCTTTATAGTGTTAGATTAATAAGTTGTTTCATGAAGGAACTAATGACTACACATTAGAAAGCTACAAAGAGAATCTTTAGGCGCTATACCCAAGTACTTTAAGTCATATTTTCATTATACTCTCTTTCTCATAATTTTTAACTTCATGGCTATTCTGATAACGACAAAAAAAGATTTGGTTGAGAGAGATTATTATTGAGTTTGTCTTCTACATAAATAATGACATTTATTTAGTTTCTAACAAGTAATTTACTCTCGCTCTTTCTACTTATAAAACATATATATTGCAACATCTTCGTATATATATCATGCTATATGGTTAATAAGAAGGTTGCTAAAAGACATTCACTTTATTTAAGTCAGATCTATAAAAATATGTGCTCATAGCAAGTCAATAATAGCATTGACAAAGGACATGGTATATCGTGAAAGAAGCAAACATATTAAATCTTTTTTTTTTTTAAGGAGCTTATAAAGAAGAGGAATGTTAAGGTAGTGTATGTGAGATCTGATGAATCTTTTAGAATCGATCTTTTTCAAAAGTTGAAGACTCTTTTTGTAATATTTAATAGAAGGCAATTAAGTTTAGAAGAGGAAAGGTGTCGGTAAATAAATTTAATTAAGATTTAATATTTAGTGGAGTATTCATGAGTCGCTTTTACTTATGTTAAATGCACTGAGGAGTCTAAAAGTTAAAAAAATGAAGAGAGGTATCATAAATTGGGTATTTCACAGGACAATCCTACATTTAATAGAGACGAATGGGCCAACCCGCAGCAAGTAGAAGGACGTGGAGGGATGGAGCGCCATGAGGTCAGGCTCGAACAAGACAGAAATAGGGAGCCTAAAAAAGATAGAAGCTTCAAAAGCATGAGAAAAGGAACAAAGGATGCATTTATTTCTTTTTTTATTTTCTTCTCTTTTTATTTTATTATTATTTTTATTTTTAAAAGTTTGTGTAAGGTGGATGATGTTTAAATTTTTATTTTTTATTTAATTTTTTAAAAAAATAAATAATTAATTAGCGCAATTGCGACGAGATTTTTATCGCAAATATTTTTTACAAAATTATTTTTAAAGTTGTGACGCATTTAGGCTGCACGCATTTATGCGTCGCAATATATTGCGATGCATTTATGGCGTCGCAGAGAGTTGCTGTTAAGCGATGCAATTGAGACAAATTGAAATTGCGATGAACATTTTAGCGACACCTTGATTGCGTCGCTAATGCGTCGCTATAGCTTATTTAACGACGCATTAGCGATGCATTTGGGCGTCGCTATATTTAATTTTTCTTATAGTGATAGAAAAGAAGGGCCAACCTTGGGAGGCGCAAAGGAGGATGTAGAGGGCTAGAGTGCCATAAGGTCAAGCTCAAATAGGATAGCAGTGCGAAAGATAGTTGAGGAATGAATTGCCGAAGAAGGGAGCGCAATAAAGCTAGAAGCTTTGAAAGCATGAGGAAAGGAACGATGAATGTGATTATTTTTATTTTTTATTTTCTTCTCTTTTTTATTTTATTGTTATTTTTATTTTTAAAAGTTTATGGGAGGTTGATGGTGCTTAGTTTCGTTTCTTCTGAATAGGCTCTGAAGGGTGTCCTAGCCAAATTTATTTTATCATTTCATGATGTTGTATTGCTATTTTTCTTTTTCCTTTTTTTTTTTGAGATAGGGTTTCAACTTCATCCATTTTTTTGAGGAGCCTCTAAATACACCACAAAAATTACTCTTGATACCCCTAAATTTTTTTAAAAAAATTTATTTCCTAAACTACCCTTTTTTCTCTCCACCCCACTCCCCACCTTCTCCGGCACCAACTCCCCTCTCCGGCTCCGACTCCCCTCCTTCCACCCATGCATTGCCTTGACATTCAGAACCCACCTAGCCAAACAAAAGAACTTCGTTCCTCCGATTCCACAGCTTCACCGCCCAACCCGAACTCATCCTTGATCCTTCCCATGATCCACCAGGAGCCGGCCATGGTCGCGAGGTGCTAGGGCTTGGCGACAGGCGCGGCCAAGGGCGGATCGATCTCCTCTTCGTTCTCCTTGATGTGGTTGACGCCGCCAATGAGACGAGCGTGGGCCTTGAGGGAGAGGATGCAGCGGGAGTCATCATCGTAAAAGTACATGCGAAGGATGGCGAGGCGGAGAGGGCGGGGCAGAATGGTGTGGAAAGAAAAAAAGGTAGTTTAGGAAATTTAAAAAAATTAAAAATTTGAGGGTGTCGAGAGTAATTTTTGCTGTGTATTTAGATGTTTTCAAATTTTCAGCCTTTTATATTTTATGCACTTGAACTTCTTTTTATTTACAGTACCGTCATAAATATGATAACAAAAACTTTATTTGACCAATGAATTAAGATCTAATTAAAGCATGGATGTTTTTTTTATTTTTTATTTTTTATTTATGATATTGAGGTAAAAATAATCAAGATAGAAATCAATCCAAACTAATTTGAAGTAAAATTCTAGTTGTTATCATTATTTTTGCTATTTATTTTAACTATTGCTTTTCTTATAAATAATGTCTCTATTTTGATCCTTTTACTTCATAATTTTATAATGATGCATAAATCGAAGATAAAAAATAAGGGTTAGTTTCTCATCTTTTAATGGTTGTCGGCAATGATTCAAATGCTACTTGTCTATAAATTAGTTATGCTACATCAACATTTTTACTGAACCTCATTATTTTTGCTGACAACTAGTAAAAGATAAGAAATTAATCCTTAGCTTGATTTTGATCTTTGGTTTATGCATCATTATAAAATTAAAGTAAAAAGATTAAAATAGAGACATTGTTTTGGAGAAAAGTAATAATTAAAAAATAAATAACAAAAAACAATGGTAACAACTAGAATTTTATTTCAAATTAGTTTGGATTGATTTCTTGATTATTTTTAACTTTAATATCATAAATATAAAATAAAAAGTAGAACAAAATAAATATACATCCGTGCTTTAAATCTTAGTTCACTGATCAAATAAAGTTTTTGCTATCATATTACTACTGGTTTGTGAATAAAAAAGTTCAAGGTCATTAAAATAAAGAGGTTGAAAATTTGAAATAAAAAATGGATAAAGTTGAAACCCTATCATGAAAAAAAGAAAAGAAAAGTAGCACTATAGCATCATGAACTGAAAAAATAAACTTGGATCAGGAACCCTTCAGAGCCCATTCGGAATAAAAGAAACCAAACATCATCCACCATGTACAAACTTTTAAAAATAATAATAATAATAATAAAATAAAAATAGAAATAAATGCATCCTTTGTTCCTTTTCTCATGATTTTGAAGCTTCTAGCTTTTTTAGGCTCCCTATTTCGTTAGTTTGTTCCTCTTCTCCCTTTCACACTACCATCTTGTTTGAGCCTGACCTCATGGCGCTCCATCCCTCCACATCCTTCTACTTGCTACGGGTTGCCCATTCATCTCTATTAAATGTAGGATTGTCCTTTGAAATAGCCAATTTATGATACCTCTCTTCATTTTTTTTTACTTTTGGACTCCTCAATGCATTTACAAGTGACTCATGAATACTCTACTAAATATTAAATCTTAATTAAATTTACTTACTGACACCTCTCCTCTTCTAAACTTAATTGCCTTTCTATTAAATATTACAAAAAGAGTCTTCAACTTGTGAAAAAGATCTACTCTAAAAGATTCTACAAATCTCACATACACTAACTCAACATTCATCTTCTTTCATGATATACCAAGTTCTTGTCAATGCTATTATTGACTTGCTATTAGTACATATTTTTATAGCTCTGACTTAAATAAATTGAATATCCCTTAGCAACCTTCTTATTAACCATATAGCATGATATATATACAAAGATGTTGCAATATATACGGTTTTATAAGTAGAAAGAGCACAGTAGATTACTTAGAAAACTAAGTAAATGTCATATCATTCATGTAGCAGATAAACTCAATAATAATCTCTCTCAACCAAATCTTTTTTTGTTAAAAATTATGAGAAAGAGAGTATAATGAAAATATGACTTAAAGTACCTTGGGTATAGCGCCTAAAGATTCTCTTTGTAGCTTTCTAATGTGTAGTCTTTAGTTCCTTCATGAAACAACTTATTAATCTAACACTATAAAGGAAGTTTGATCTTATCTTCATCATATTTTATAGCTCTATATTGAAATCAATTAAAATGCTAATTGGCTTGCAATCATTTATTTTAAATCATGTGAGAACTTTTGCACATGCTTCTTAGGAGATGAAGATGTTCTTTATTTATTTGATTTTGAAGCGAAGATAGTAAAGCATAAGCCCCATATCTATCATTTTAAATTCTCTAAGTCATGGCATGTTCTCGAAACATTGGTTGGTTTTTTTTTTATATACAAAATTTCAAACTCATCCCACAGGGTGCAGAGACAAACTTTCTTAATCTTCTCAACTTCTTTTTAGGCATTTTGAAGGATGTTCCATCTTAGTTAGATGTAGCAATCATCATAATATTCTCAAAACCAATTCATCTATCACTTAACAGATGAAGTATAGATCATTCTTGTCCATCCACAGGGACTCTTTTTGTTATGCTACAAGAGTAGCTTCCTCTTGCACCTCTAAATAACCTTGTTGAACAATGTCCCAAATATCTTAGAAGCAAAGCAAAGCTCATATTTAGAGTTTAGGAAATCATGCAGGATTGGAGGAAGCTATTGCTTGCCATGGCTAGATAGCTCTATTTTTGATACCACTTGATGGATTCTCAAGGAAGAGAGATCGATAATAAAACACAAGCGATAAGCGAAGAAGAAGATGGAAACAAGGACAAAGGTATTAAATAGCAAGCTTTATCGGCTCAATACATCAAAAACTACATCCATAAATATTGTACAGGCAAAAAGAAAAGTTTTTAGACTTAAAACTTCATATTACTTGGAACACTTTTCTTTTTTATCCAAGGATGAAAGATCACGAGTTAAATTCAAGATTGACAATCGAAATATCAACTTCATTTCTAACTTTTATTATGTCGAACACTGGGGACTCCCAGCCACTTACATTTATTCCAATTTTGAAGTACTCTAGGATGCATTTAACATAAACACAGGCGACTTGTTAATGCTCCTTCAAACATTAAAAATATTGCAATTAGATCCCGCGAACAAAGACGCGAATCTTTTGGCCGAGGGCGCAGTGACCGGGGGCGCCACAGATGAAGTAGTGGTCACCCGGCAAGGGGAGGGGGAGAGAATCGTTGCCGGAGTGGAAGCTATGAACTGGGTTCCCCGTGTTGCACGCATCGAAGTCCTCTGGCAGCACCACCAGTACGCTGTGCGAGGTCGCGTTGTACGCAAACCCTACTCCCACCACCACGTACACCGACGCATGCATTCACAACACGAGAATAAACACTAGTTAATTAGCTCTCAGTTAATTGTCACCATTAATCCAGAAAAATGTACGGGCGTATGTAAGTATTAAATAAGTATAAACACTGATAACAGTTCGTAGCTGTACGTGCATCGATCTTATTTGCTTCTCTTTTTCATCTAGTCGAAATTTCATAACTTTAAAATAGAAAAATAATTTGGGTTCGAATTAAAGCAAGCAACTCGCTCGCTCGCTCGCTCTGAGAAATAGGCATGAAAAAAGGGGAATCGAATCTAGTCTTTGGAGAGGGAGAAAGAGAGAGAGATATATATATACTGAGGACATCTCCGACTACAAAGTTCTTATTGGAAGCCCAGGCAGTGTAGTTGACGCCAACGGGGATCCACCCAGCTTCATCTCCGACCGTATAGACTGTCCCTGAGGAGAACCCCACGGAAGCCAAGGTCACGAGGACGGCGATGGCCACGGCCTTCTCCATGACAGCAGAAGAAAACAAAGAAAGACGAAGATGATGCCTTCCTTCCTTCGGTACGTACTCTTTTGAAAAATCTCTGGTCTTCACGGTGCGGTCCTCCAGTTATATATATACTCCCTTGCTCACGCTCTCAATTCCAACCATGCCCATCCCGTATCCGTTAGAAATCGGAAAGATTTGTCAATTCTGATTCTTACTAAGTTTCACCGGTGCTCCATCGAAGGGTTCCTAAAAAAAAGAAAAAAAAAATCCTCCTTGCAGCTGTCCTTCTCATCCATTAAGGAGTTTCTAATCTTTCTCAAATTACAGGCAATTGAATCCAATGAAATCAGTGAAATCCGTGGTTTTTGATTGCCTTCTTACCCGTTTATCCTTTTCTACATGGAATGTTCTATTATCTCCGTCCTTCATTCTCTCGCTCGTTAATGGGATGAAGCTGTCACGATCCTTTTAAGCATGATTGCCAAATATTTTTCAATTTCAATCTTTTGAACTTATTTGGAAAAAAATATTGTGATAACAAGTATCCAACAAAATGGGAAAGCACTTAAAAGGACTTTCCCCTTAGAACCATTGGGTTTGCTGTAATGATCTTTTTGAATCAAAATCATGAGTACTGATCCTCTAAAATCGAAGTCATTGAATTAAATTTTAGATATTTATATTAAATAAATTTGATTCAAATTCCATTAGAAATCATTGCGGCTATTATTGTTGTATATAATATCACAATAGTAATTAGGGGTTTTGGAGGCTAAGGTGAAAGATGTAGCCTTAATTGGATCAGAGTAACTTTATTCAGAACCAAATAAAGGATTAAGAAATGTAATTATAAAGAATAATTTTAAAATGATTAGTCAATATTACACTAATTTTTGCTATTTCTGCTAAATAGTTGGGTTTAATTATACCAAAATCATTCAAACTTATTTTATAAGAGCATTGGTTGCTTAATTTGTTCCGCACAAGTTTCAAAGGTTTAGCCTTATGATTTAAGTTTTTAAATTATTAACTTTCAAATAATTTCTAGATTTTGAGTTGAAATTTAACCATAGGAACTTCAATATAGTAATTTAAATCTAGAAAATAATTTCAATAAAGAAAACGACTACAAAGCAAAATTAATTTATAGAAATTAAATTCAAACTTGAATTTCAAACTTTTAAAATTTTAAGGATTTTTAAAAACTAGATTTTAGATTTTAGATTTGAATTTTAATTCAAAGTTATTAAAGTAGCAGGAAATGAATTTAAAAATTTTATTTGAAAAAAAAAATTGGCCTAAAAACTTTAATTTTAAAAATGATATTTTTTCTGCACAATATTCAAAGCAAGTAAATTTTCATATTTTCATAAATAAATTTTATAATTTTTTTGTAATATTAAAAACTAAATTATTTTTTTTTCAAAACTATTTTCCAATCAATTTTGCATGAATTTTATACAATAAAAATCTTTTTTTTCTTGAAAATAGAATTTTGTTATAAGCACTATTTTTAAAGCAAAAAATAGTATTGAAGCTACTCAATAATAGTCCAAGGACTAGTATCTTTCACTAGAAATTGATGGAAAATTAATTTAAATTTTAGTCAATTTTCTATCAATTTCTAGTGAGAGATACTAGTCCTTGGACTATTTAAACTAAAAATAAAATAGAAACTATAAAATAAAAAGTATCAAAGAATTATACTTGAATCGAGGCATGTTAGATATTATCCTAAGGACTAGTCTCATTCCTTCATGTAGGTTGTAGATGAATTTTTTTAAGGTACAATAATCTACCTTCATTCAAACTTTTATTATGAGAACAATCATATGAAGGTGCAATCCAACTGCTTCTTTAAATATATAAAAAATAAAATTAAAAATATGATAAGTAAAAAAAAAGAAAAATATGAAGGTGCAACCAACTACTCCTTTAATTACATCGAAAAATAAAGTTAAAAATATGATAACTTAAAAGAGAGAGAGAGAGAGAGAGAGAGAGAGAGAGAGGAAAAAATTTACCTAGAGGGAACGATTTTCAAGCCTGATAGTTAAAAAAAAAAAATGATTTATCCCTTTTGATGGCCTTCCCTCTTCCTCACCCTGTTTGCACCTCCAAATGGGGAGAGCAACCGCAAAAGATGCTTTTAGCCATTTGAAGCAATACCAACCGGTCACCATGAGTCCCGTTCATGTAGTACTTGGTGCAGTACCTCATTGTACTACGGAGGACCCAAGTTATTTGGATGTTGCTCATGTTGTACTTCTTTGCCCTGGCATCTTATTGTACTTTCAAGAGGTTGATATGGTATGAACTTTTGGGAATGTACTATATGTTGGCATCTTTTAAAATTTCAAATTTTATTTAAATATTAATTTTATATATTAATATTTAATACTTTTTTGTTTTTTTTTGTACAGTTAATCTATCATGTGTAATTTTTATGTGCTTTTTTTTTTGGTACAGATGGTGATCGCATCAATATAGGGTGAGTCGAGCCCAATATATCTTAATATAAAATTTAGGTAAGAATAGGAGGGCAAGGATCTCCCTGCATCCAGGTTTAAAATCCGGAACGATAGGCCACCCTCAAAGCGATCCAATCAATCGCAGAGTTGGCTTCCTGATAGATGTGCCGAATCTAGGCACTAAGAACTCCCTGGAGTATAGAACGAATGTTGTGAATCAAAGGATTGGTTGGCAAACTATCAGCTATGACCTATCGGAGCCAGTGGATAATAGTAATATAATCCTCCTCAATAATAATACAACGGGTGCCCAGACTACGAATGGCACAGGAAATACCAGCCCATGCAGCAGACAGTTCAACAAGAGGGACCGATGAGTCCAGAAGGCCAAATCCACCAGCTGCCAATAATGCACCATTCGTCCCTTGAATCATAGGGCCGGTCATAAGAAATATGCCATATCTGTCTGGCTCTGGAGCAGGTGAAGATAGCATGGTCAACTGTCTCCTCCGCAAGGCCACATACGGGCAAGTAGGCTGAATGCCCAGCCCACGCCTGGAGAGCAGGGAGCAGGTCGGAAGATAGTTCTGTGCAAGCTTCCAAACAAAAAGTCGAACCCTAGGGTGAATGGGAAGATAACATATCCATGCCACATCCATCGACTGCAGGGACTAAGGTTTATAAATCCTTAGGAGATCCCTAATAGGAGCATGAGCGATACCAGATCTCTGCCAAACCCTGATGTTGGAGATATGATCCGAAATGAGAGGAATAGATAGAATGCGACGATAGAGCTCATCCCCAAATAGGCTAGATAGCAGTGGAGTATCCCAAGCAGAATGCTCCTAAGTAAATAAGTCTATGACTCTCAGTCCACTTGGAATGTCAGTGCTGACAAAGATAGGCCATCGAGACAGGGGGAGGTCTGCAATCCACGTATCCCAAACAACATCCACTGAGGCTCCATCACCAATCAGCCATGAGATGCCGTTCAGAATAACCGAAACATGCCGGCAGACCTCTTTCCAAAAGAAAGAATACTCTCGAGTAGAATGAAGATCAGTCACCGTATTTGGCATGCATAAAAGAGCTCCACATACAGTGCGGATCAAGCAAAAACCACATGGCATGCCTAGCAATCAAAGCCTCCCTCCTAACAGTGAGGGATTGGATCCCAAGCCCCCCTCAGAAATTGGCAAACAAACAATATCCTAAGCCAATAGATAAAGACCATGTCCATTATGCATCAAGGCCCAAAAAAAGTCCCTGAAGTATCTCGCAATCTTCCTCAAACAAGTCAAAGGAATAGCGGCATTAGATAACAGATAGAGAGGAAGAGAGGAAAGCATCAATCGTAAAAGGATAATCCTCGCCATCATAGATAGTCCAGTAATCTGCCATCCATCCAGACGATCGCGGACGCACCTCTCATGATCACTGAAATCAGAACACCATGGCCATCTCCTCAATATAGGAATCCCTAGATAAGATAGCCTATCAGCATGAACAGAGATACCATGATTTGCATGATAGACCTCCTTAATGTAGAAGTCATTAAAGGGCTAAAACAGATCAATGATTTACTCAGATTAACTTTCTGTCCAGAGGCCCAATAATAAGACTGATGTATAGTGGCAAAAATGGAAGCATTGTAGATTGAGGCCTTTCCCAAGAGTATGCAATCATCAACAAATAGAAGGTGAGAAAGTGAGGACCCCCGAGGGCCCGCTGTAGGGGACCAGAGAAGAGTCTTGTTGAGCCTGAGATAGAGCCCGAGATAAAACATCAGCAGAGAGGATAAATAGAAATGGAAAAAGAAGACAACACTGCCTCAACCCGACTTCAGAGTGAAAGTAATCCATCTGGCCATCATTAACAAGGATAGAAAACCCTCGAATCCAAACTCATCAAGAGTACGGCGTAGAAAAGCCCAGCTCAGTCTATCATAAGCTCTTTCCATATCCAGCTTAATGGCCATGAGACACTGACGATCAGGGGCTCTCTGAAGATCACACATGAATTTCTGAGCCAACAAGACATTATCATACTTAAAATATAATACTTTTGTATTTTGGCAATCATGTTTACAAGGATCGTGACAGCTTCATCCCATTAACAAGCGAGAGAGAGAAGGACGGGGATAATAGAACATTCCATGTGTTAAAAGATAATGGTTGTTAGTTTGTTAGTATTTTATTTTATTTTATTTAGTCTGAGTTAGTTTTTTTAAATAATGAGCCTATCTTTTTATGATTTGATAGGATAGCCTTAGATGGATAAGATCATAAGAGGATTATGCTTATCCGTAGAAACAAGAAACAATATTTATATGGTGATGTGCTTAATGAAATGTAATAGATCAATTTTATTCTTGAGAGAAAACCCTTCTTCTTCCTTGATTTCTCTTCCCAAAAATAATATGAGTTGGAAACAATCCCAACAAAATTGGTATCAGAGCCTAGTTCGAAGTTCAAGGAGGGACGATCGGCCGTGAGAAGAAAGTTTGGTGACGGCGAGGAGAACGAGAAGACCAACGCCAGCGGTCCTTCCCTTCCACGCGTAGCCGACTCGTTTTTTCTTCTGTTCGGGCCTTGAACGTGAAATTGCTGTGGTAGGTGATGTGTTCCTTCCCAAGCTGCCCATTTAACTTCGTTGCGTCAGGTTTCCAAAAAAAAAAAAACTTTGGCGTTAGGGAACAGCCGAGTCTTTTCAATTTCTTGATCTATGGTTACTTTTGGCAAGAGAATCCTCTTTTCAAAGCAAAAGAAAAAAAAAATTCCGTGACGTTGTGCTTGAAGACACCAGGAGATTTGATTGCCATCTCTCTCTCCACTTTGGTTGTAGAGTTTGAAGAGTCAACAACTGCTTCATCTCTGACGGAACTCCCCAAGCCAGCAAGGCGACATATTCCTCCCAAATTAATAAAAAAAGGAAGAAGCAAGACGTGAACGTGTGCTGCTGCTGTGGATCGTGTGTTGCTACAGTGGACGTGCACGTGAACGTGAAAGCAATCTCCAAAGCAACAATAAGGTTTGACTGCCCTTTTGACTTCCCATCAATAATTCTTGTGTTAGGCTTCCAAAGAAGGCGTTAGGGAACAGGAACGGAAACGGAGACGATCTGTTGCCCATCACGAGGTGATCAATAAAGAAATAGTGAAGAAAAAATTGCTACAAAAAATTCATGGCAACCCCAAGCAATATTGGTATGAATATCTACCAACCTTTTATTCCTATTTTTGATGGAGAAAATTATGATTATTGGAGCATCAAGATGAAAACCCTTTTTATTTCACAAGAAGTATGGGATCTAGTTGAGAACGGGTATGAAGACCCAGTTAATCTAATAAATAATCAGAAGGAGCAACTGAAGGACTACAAAAAGAAGGATGCCAAAGCCCTGTTCTTTATCCAACAAGCTGTATCTGAGAAAATTTTTCCAGAATTATTAGAGCCACCAAATCAAAGGAGGCATGGGATATCTTGCAGGAGGAATTTCAAGGCAACATAAAGGTAAGAGCTATCAAACTTTAAACTCTAAGAAGAGGATTAGATAATTTGAGAATGCAAGAAAATAAAAAATTGAAGGATTACTTCTCCAAAATTATGGAGACTGTTAATCAAATGAAGAGCTATGGTGAAACCATCACCGAGCGAAGAATATGTGAGAAAATATTGGCTAGTTTATCTCCCAAATTTGATACAATAGTTGCAATTGTTGAAGAATCTAAAGATCTTTCTGAATTAAGTGTTCATGAATTAATGGGATCTCTTGAAGCTCATGAGCAAAGATTGTTTAGGTATAAAAATTGACAATTGAAAGTGTCTTTCAATCTAAACTCAAAGTGATTGATAAAAATTTTCAAAAAGAATCACCTAGTCATGCTCCAGTCATAAGAGAGTCATTCAGAGTGAAAACAGAGTAGAGGAAGAGGAAGAAATATGAAAGGAAGAGGTAGAGAAATGCAAAGAAATAATTTTTTCAAAAAGGCATATGATGAGAGCACTCAACAAAGGTGCAATATATGTAAAAGGTCTTCTCATGCTAAAAAAGNTCTAAAGATCTTTCTGAATTAAGTGTTCATGAATTAATGGGATCTCTTGAAGCTCATGAGCAAAGATTGTTTAGGCATAAAGAATCATCAATTGAAAGTGCCTTTCAATCTAAACTCAAAGTGGTTGATAAAAATTCTCAAAAAGAATCACATAGTCAAGCTCCAGTCAAAAGAGAGTCATTTAGAGGTGAAAACCAGAGTAGAGGAAGAGGAAGAAATATGAAAGGAAGAGGTAGAGAAATACAAAGAAATAATTTTTCAAAAAGGCAATATGATGAAAGCACTTAACAAAGGTGCAATATATGTAAAAGGTCTTCTCATGCTGAAAAAGATTGCTGGTTTAGGAGGAAACCCCAATGTTATAATTGCAAAAAGTTTGGACATGTTCAAAAAGATTGCAGATACAAAGTAAATGAACAAGCACACTTCTCAGAAGAAAATGAAGGTTAACAAAGCACTCTATATGCATGTCAAACTGCAGAAGAGCAAAGTAATAATATGTGGTATCTTGACAGTGGTTGCAGCAATCACATGACAGGAAGCAAGTCTATTTTTATGGATATTGATAGTTCTTCAATTTTACAAGTAAAGATGGGAAATGGTGTTCTAGTCCAAGCAAGAGGCAAAGGCACAATTGAAATCGATACCAAGAAAGGAAGAAAATTCATTCATGTTGTTTTACTTGTTCCAGATTTGAAGCAAAATCTCTTGAGTGTTGGACAGCTGATTGAGAATGGGCATATGGTTCACTTTGAAGATAATGTTTGCAAGTTATATGACATAGGGATGAAAAAATAACTTATGAAAAATATCAAGATGGAGAAAAATAGAAGTTTTCCTCTTATTTTGCACTATGCAAAGGATGCTGCATGGAAGATGGAGGTAAATGATGAGTCATGGCTATGGCACAAAAGGTTTGGACACTTAAATTTTCAAAGCTTAAGAAGTTTATATCAAAAGAATATGGTGTATGGTCTACCAGCAATACATAACAAGGAAGAACCTTGTGAAGGATGTGCACTTGGAAAATAACATAGAGAGGCATTTCCAAAAGAGCATGTATGGAGAGCCAAAGCACCATTGGAGCTCATTCATACTGACATATGTGGACCTATGAAAACTTCTTCTCATGCATGTAACATCTACTTCATTATTTTTATTGATGACTATTCAAGGATGATATGGGTATATTTTATGAGACATAAATCAGAGGCATTTCTTATCTTTAAGAAGTTTAAAAATCTTGTGGAAAGACAAAGTGGGCACTATATCAAAGTGCTGAGGAGTGATAGAGGTGGTGAATACAATTCAAATGAATTTGAGAAATTTTGAGAAGATGATGGTATACAAAGATAATTGACTGTTGGCTATGCACCAGAGCAAAATGGTGTTGCAGAAAGAAAGAATCGTACTATTGTTGAGATATCTAGATCTATGCTCAAAGACAAAGGCCTTCCAAATTCTTATTGGGTAGAAGCAGTAAATACAACAGTTTATCTGATGAATAGATGTCCAACAAAAGCTCTTCAAAATATGACACCATTTGAAGTCTGGTATGGTAAAAAGCCTTCAGTGAAGCATTTTAAAAATCTTTGGATGTGTGTGCTATGCACATATTCCAAAGGAAAGGAGGCATAAACTTGATGAAGTTAGTGAAAAATATATCTTTGTTGGATACAATTCTAAATCAAAAAGTTACAGACTTTTCAGCTTGAAGCAAAATCAAGTGATCATAAGAATAGATGTTATTTTCAATGAAAAAGTTGCTTGGGATTGGAAGCAAAAGAAAGTTGAAAAAAATATTATTTCTCTAGATGAAGGAATTCATGATGCTCAAAATAAAGAACATGAGGTTGAAGGTTCACTACAAACTTATCCAAATATAAGTCCATTTTCAACTTCAAGTTCAAGTCCATCTTCAAGTTCTACTCCTATAAAAATGAGAAGGTTAAGTGACATTTATGCTTCTTGTAATTTTTACATGATTGAGCATGAAACTTATGAAAATGCTATGCATGAAGAATGTGGAACAAAGCAATGCAAGAAGAAATCAATATGATTAGCAAAGGGATACTCTCAATTACCTGGTATTGATTATTAAGAAACTTTTGCACCTGTTGCTAGACATGATACAATTAGAACTCTTATTTCTATAGCAGCACATAAAAGTTGAAAACTACATCAACTAGATGTAAAGTCTGCATTCTTGAATGAGTATGAGAAGAAGAAATTTATGTTGAACAACCTCAAGGCTTCATCATCAAAGGTCAAGAAAACAAGGTATACAAGTTGAAGAAAGCATTATATGGGCTGAAGCAAGCACCCAGAGCATGGTATTCTCAAATTGACACCTACTTCAATGAAAAAGGTTTTGTAAAAAGTCCAAGTGAACCAACACTTTATGTGAAGAAGCAAGGTAATAATATTCTCATTGTCTCTCTTTATGTTGATGATTTAATTATTACTGGTAACAATGAGAATATGATCTTGACTTTCAAAAGTGATATGATGAGAAGATATGAAATGAACGATATGGGTTTGCTTCATTATTTCTTGGGAATTGAAATCAGTCAAAGAAAAGATGGTATCTTTATTAGTCAAAAGAAGTATGTAGAAGGCATTCTCAAGAAATTCAAAATGGAAAGTTGCAACAGTGTTGAAACACCTTTTGTGGTAAATGATAAGTTGATGAAAGAAGATGAAAGTGGTGAAACCAATGCACAATTATACAGAAGCATTATTGGAAGTTTATTGTATCTAACAATTACAAGACCAGATATAATGTTTGCATCAAGTTTACTTTCCAGATTTATGCAAAAGCCAAGTAATGTTCACTTTGGACAAGCAAAAAGAGTCTTGAGATACATCAAAGGTACTAAAGATTATGGGATCATGTATGACAGAAACAAGGATGATATTGTGAAGTTATTTGGGTTTTGTGATAGTGATTGGGCTGGAAGTATTGATGACATGAAAAGCACATCAGAATATGCATTCTTTTATGGATCATGTATCATATCTTGGGCATCTAAGAAGCACGATACAGTGGCATTATCTTCTTTTGAAGCAGAATATGTTTCAACAACTTTGGCAGCACAACAAATAATTTGGTTGAGAAGAATACTTGAAGATATGGGTGAAAAGCAAGAAGAAGCTACTACTCTACTATGTAACAACAAATCTACTATTTCTATGACAAAGAATCCTATATATCACAACCGCACCAAGCATATCAAAATCAAGTACCATTTCATTAGAGATGTGGTAGAAGAAAAAGAAATTGAAGTCAAGTATGTGAAGATTGAAGACCAAATTGTAGATATCTTCACCAAGGCACTATCCAGGAGAAATTCATACACTTTAGAGATCTCAAGGGTATCCAATAACAACCATTAAAGGGGAGTGTTAAAATATAATGGTTGTTAGTTTTTAGTATTTTATTTTATTTTATTTAGTCTGAGTTGGGCTTTGAAATAATGGGCCTATCTTTTTATGCTTGGGTGGGATAGCCTTAGATGGATAAGATCACAAGAGAGATTATGTTTATCCATAGAAACAAGAAATAATATTTATGTGGTGATGTGCTTAATGAAAAGATAGAGATCTATTTTCTCTTGAGAAAAAACCCTTCTTCTACCTTGATTTCTCTTTCCAAAATAATCTATGTTGGAAACAATCCCAACACGCCCGTAGCATCTATTATTTTGCATGAAATCAGCCAAATTAGCCTATGTCAAGTTTTTTTTATGATCACTGGTGTCTCTAGCTGAATATCGCATCCATTTTTTGGCACCACCCTCCTTTCTTTTGAGCCGTCAACCATTATGCTTGTGGATGTTGCAACCAGGGTTTCCTTCGTTTATTACTATTATTATTTGTTTTCTTACAAAGGAAATCAAAGAGGAAGACAGGATTTAACACCAACTCAACTCAACTCAACTCATCTAAGCCTTTTTCCAACTACATGGGACCGCTATATGAATTTGCTTCATTCATTCGGCTCTATTCAGAATTAAGTCGATATTCAAATTATAAATAATTATATTTTATTATTTTTATCCATATTTGTTTATTATTTATCTTTATTTCTATCCTTATTATATATTGTTAAAAGATCACTCTTTCTAATGGAAGCATTTAAGGGTTTTCGTTGTACATTTTCAAACTACCGTAATCGATTTTCTTTCATTTTATTTTTAGTTGGGGCTACTCTTATCATTTCTCTTATATATTTATTTTTAATTCTATCTTTTAAAGTTTTACCACATATCCATATTAACATATGCATTCATATTACACTTAATTTATTCACATGTTGTTTCATTATTGCCCAACACTCTGTTCCATATAGCATAGCTGGCCTAATAGCGGTTTTATAGAATTTTTGTTTTAATTTTAATGGGATGCACCGATTATATAATACTTTCGAAGCACTTCTCTACTTAATCCATCATACTTTAACTCTATGATTTACATCTTCACCCAATTCACTTCTTACTGGATAGTTGATCCCAAATATCTAAATTTTTACTCCTTGGTATATCTTAGCTTGCAATCTTCATTGTTTCTTCATTTATATTTTACTCCACTAAAATCATATTTCAAGTATTCAATTTTAGTTCTACTAATCTTAAAACCTTTAGATTCTAAAGTCTCTTTACAAATATCTTAGTATTTACTTTAGATTTACTTTCATCAATCAACACTATATCATCTGCAAATAATATATACCATGGAATATCATTTTGAATATGTTTGGTTAATTCATCCATAATTAATATAAAAAGATACGGACTTAAGGCAGATCCTTGATGTAAACCTATAGCAATTAAAAACTCACTAGTTTCTCTTATTATTGTTTTAACAATAGTTATTGCTCTATCATACATATCTTTTATCAATTCTATGTATCTTTTAGTAACTTCTTTTTTTTTCTAAAACCCAACATATTATTTCTTTAGGTACTTTATCATATGCTTTCTCTAAATCAATAAAGATCATATGAAAGTCTATTTTCTTTTTTCTATACCTCTTCATCAATCTTCTTAATAAATAAATAGCTTCCATAATCGATCTTTCAGGCATAAATTTAAATTGATTATTTGACACCAAAGTTTTAACTCTTATTCAATTTTCTATTACTTTTCTTCATAATTTTATTGTATGACTCATCAGTTTAATCCCTCTATAATTTGCACAGTTTTGAATATCTTCTTTACTTTTGTATATGAGCATTAATATACTTTTTCTTCAATCATCCAACATTTTTTTAATTACTACAATCCTGTTAAATAAATTGATTAACCATATGATTTCAATTTCTTCTAAGCCTTTCCAAACCTCAATAGGGATCGCGTCTAGCCCTAAAGCTTTTACATTTTTTATTTTACTCAAAGTTTTTTTAACCTCAAGCATGCTAAAACTATAAAAAAATTTATGTTTATTTAATATTCATAGATTATCACATTCTTCTATCCTTAAATTTACTAAATTATTTTTATTTAATAATTTTTAAAATAACTTTTTCATCATTCTTTTATCTCTTCTTCTTTTACTAAGACTCTTTCATCTTCATCCTTAATACATTTAATATAGTCCAGATCTTTTATTTTATGTCTCTTAGTTTTCTAGTTTATATAGCCTTTTTATCTTTTTTCGTATCTAGTCTATTATATAAATTACCACAGGCTTTAAGTTTGGCATTACTTACCACTTTTTTTGCTTCTTTTTTTGCATTCCTATACTTTTTAAAACTTTCTTCATCCCTAGTCTCTTGCCAAATTTTATAGTTTTATTCTTTTAATTTTGATGGTGGCTTGAACTTCCTTGTTTCACCACCAAGTTTTTTTTCTACACTACTTAAAAAGTATAATTTATCAAGAAAAAAAATTCCTTGCAATTTTGAGGGATTTTGGATAAAAAAATATTAACTATAAATTTTTTAATAAAAAATATTTTTTTACAAAATTTGTCACAAAATTAATTTTGTGAGAGATTTTCTAAGGGATCTTTCTAACATAAATGGGTTCTTTATAAAAAAAATTGATAAAAAAATCCCTTGAAAAATCCCTCAAAAATTAATTTTATGAGGGATATTTCAAGGGAATTATTTTACATTAATAAGTCCTTAGTAAAATTTTTTGTTGAAAAAAATCCCTTGAAAAATCCCTCATAAATTTAATTTCTAAGGGATTTTGCGAGGGATATTCTGATAATTTTTATTGATTAAATTATCTCAGTTGGGTTAAGTACAAGTGAATAGGATTCAATTAGGTATATTAGAATAACTAATCAATTTTAAATATTGATTTGAAATTAGACTTGATTTGGATTTAAATAGATTTAGGACTAGCCAAATTTAATTTGGGCTAGGACCATGATCTATGTAGGTTCAATCCAATAAATTCAAATCAGCTTAAACCAAAACCCAAACCTAAACCCCATGTGTGAAAAGAGTTTTCTCGTATAAGGATCTCACATGATGAGATGGCTGAAATCTCATCTCATGAGATATTAAATTCTCATGTAGAATTTAATGTATAACATTAATCTTCTCCAAATAGTTCCATTGAAATTCTAAGTGTTAGAATTCATGTACCTCTTTGAATTAACCAACGATAAAATTCTAAGTGTTAGAATTCGCATCTCTTTGGTTTTCACCGAACGTCGAAATTAACCAAATGCTGCATCTCTTTGATTTTCACCGAACATCAGAATTAACCAAACGCTGCATCTCTTTGGTTTTCACCAAACATCGGAATTAACCAAACGCTGTGTCTCTTTGGTTTTCACCGAACGTCAGAATTAACCAAACGTTGCATCTCTTTGGTTTTCACCGAACGAACGACAGAATTCTAAGTGTTAGAATTCAATGGGCTAAAGGCTATATTGAGCCTATAAATTAGAGGACATTCTACACCAGATCATTGAACAACAACGAAATGTTATGGATTAAATTTCTAAAGAGTTATAATAGAAAATCCTAGTGTGATTCTGGTGTCAGCGAAAGTTTGGTGGATTTTGGAAGAAGATTCAAATGGGAGGATTCAAGATTAGCAAAGTTGTTTTTCCGCGAGCTAGCACTCCCAAAAATTTGATCATTCGGGGACTTTACGTGGACGATACTAGAGGCCGGACGATTGAATGGCTACAGAGCGCAAAAGGATTTACCAATTACCCTTAAGGTAAGTGATATGATCCCTAGATCTTAATGTATGATTCAAGACAAGAAGTATGACTTCTTACCTTGAAGATCAAGATATGATCTTGATCTTTTTATTTATATGCATATTTTAGATCAAACAATTCTATATATAAGGCAAAGATATGATCTTGATGCATGTTAGATAGATTAATATTTAATCTTTAAAATTTCGCAATGATAATTATTATTAAATTATTAAATATGCATGCCTTGAAGATTGTTTCTCCCTACATTTTCTTGAAAACTGGTTTCCTTTTGACATGTTTTGGTTGACTTGTGACTGACGAGTTCTTTCTTTTGATGCAGTTGGCTAACGGGGCCCTTGCTTTTTGCGCGGCGATGTCTCACTCCGGAGAGGTGCTCGCACGCACCATGGAGCGGGTCGATAAGTATAAGAAATTGAGCACAACGCTGCCCTAGAAGCTTACCCGGTAGCAGGAGGAGGCCAAGGCCCAGGAGGATGACCTGGGTGGCCGAATAAAAGAAGCAGAGTATCGGGCCGAGGTTGAAGGTGGCCGAGCCTCTGTGGCCGAGGCCCAGCTGGCTCTAGTCTCATCCAACTAGAGTCGGCCAGGGAGAGGATAGAGGAGCTACTCCGCCAGCTCCAGTATATGGAAGGCCGGGTCGACGCAGCGATGGATAGACCCAGGCAGCAATGGAGAGAGCCGTTGCAGCGGAGGCAGGCGGTTGATGCTGGGCATGAGCGGGCCGGGGCGGTGGCCCATGCTCACGAAGCTGGCCGCGCCGAGGAGGCCGAAAGTAGAGCCTAGGAAGCCAAGGCGCGAGCCAGGAAGGCTGAGGCTGGAGCCGAAGCACGAATCTGAGCGGCCGAGGCCAGGGCCAAAGCACGGATTCGGGAGGCCGAGGCCAGGGCCGAAGCACAAATTCAGGGGGCCGAGGCCAAAGTGACTAATGTCGTCGCCGATTATAAGGCTTCATCGGAGTTTGAGTAGGAGATCGTCGAGGCCAGCTTTGATGCCTATGTGAAGGGCTTTGACCTTTGCAAGGTGAAAGTATCTGCATCCCTCAATATTAACAGCTCCGATCTTGAAAAGATCCAGCCCAGGTATCTTGGCGAAGAACCGGCGGGGAAAGAGGAGGGTGGAGAGGAGCCAGGGCCGAGCGAGCCCTGAAACACCCGGCATTTCTGTTTTCTGCATTTTGTACCCTTCTTTCCCTTTTGTAACTAACCCCGGTCAAATTTTGTAATCATCACAAGATCTTTAATGAAAAAAGAAACTTTTTTCTCGAAACGCCTTGCCTTTATGTTTGTGGATGCCGTGTATGATGGTGTCGCCGCGGTAGATCCGTAGACCTAGGCTTGGTAGTGACTCAAGTGACTCCGTAAAGACTTTCTCTGCTAACCAAGTCCATGATTCAGCAGGTCACCAACCGGCTAAGTAGATTAGCTGATTGCTGGTCGTAAGGGTGAATCCAAGTGAACAAGGGTAGTTTCTGGGAATGTATCAAGAACTCACGAACTTAGGGAACCGCCTGGATGCGAAGCTATCGGATTCATGGGGGCGCCTCGGTGATTGTTCCCGAAGGCTACCCTGGTGGACGAGGGGACGACGCAGAAACAGGCAATGCCCTATCAGTCATAGTGCCAACGGACCCTGACCTTGAACTGCCTCGGGATTTGTGTGCCAAGGCCGAGGCCGACTAGGATGAGGTCAGGGCGAAACTCGAGGTCGATGCCGGGGTGGAAACTCGAGGTCGAGGCCGAGCCCAGAAACGGATGTCCATAAACCAATTAGCCATCGGCCGTTGAGGTAGATTTAGAGTTGTTGAGGCAAAATTGTGGCTGCCAGAAGCCTTTTGAACCCCAGAGGGTGACACCTGAGAGCTGAGAGTCGTCAGGTTCCTTTTGAACCCCAAAGGATGACCTGAGAGCTGAGAATCGTTAGGTTCCTTTTGAACCCCGAAGGGTGACCTGAGAGCTGAGAGTCGTCAGGTTCCTTTTAAGCACCTCGGGTATTTGTGAACCGCTGCGAGGGGGACTCAACCGGTTATGGAGCCTTTAGGGACTTGAACGACTCGGGGGCACCACCGTGCCGGGGCCGAGTGGTGTCCCGTGGGCCGCGATGCCGGCAAGGTCCTTTTGAACCACCTCGAAGGTTTAGGAACCACTGCGAGGGGCGACTCGACCGGTTACGGAGCCTTAGGGTCTTGAACCTACTCGGGAGCACCGCCGTGCTGGGGCCGAGTGGTGTCCCATGGGCCGCGATGACGGCGAGGTCCTTTTGAACTGCCTCGGGGTTTAGGAACGCTATGAGGAGCGACTCGACCGGTTACGGAGCCTTAGGGTCTTGAACCTACTCTGGGGCACCACCGTGCCGGGGCCGAGTGGTGTCCCATGGGCCACGATCCCGGCGAGGTCCTTTTGAACCATCTTGGGGGTTTTGGAACCCCTGCGAGGGATGACTCGACCGGTTACGGAGCCTTAGGGTCTTGAACCTACTTAGTGGCACTGCCATTCCGGGGCCGAGTGGTGTCCCATGGGCCGCGATGCCGGCGAGGTCCTTTTAAACCGCCTCTGGGGTTTAGGAACCGCTGCGAGGGATGACTCGACCGGTTACGGAGCCTTAGGGTCTTGAACCTACTTGGGGGCACCGCCATGCCGGGGCCAATTGGTGTCCCATGGGCCGCGATGCCGGCGAGGTCCTTTTGAACTGCCTCGGGGTTTAGGAACTGCTGCGAGGAGCGACTCGACCGGTTACGGAGCCTTAGGGTCTTGAACCTACTCGAGGGCACCGCCGTGCTGGGGCCGAGTGGTGTTCCATAGGCCGCGATGCCGGCGAGGTCCTTTTAAACCACCTCGGGGGTTTAGGAACCGCTGCGAAGGGTGACTTGACCGGTTACGGAGCCTTAGGGTCTTGAACCTACTCGGGGGCACCGCCGTGCCGGGCCAAGTGGTGTCCCATGGGTCGCAATGCCGGCGAGGTCCTTTTGAACCGCCTCGGGGGTTTAGGAACCGCTGCGAGGGGCGACTCGACCGGTTACGGAGCCTTAGGGTCTTGAACATACTCGGAGGCACCACTGTGCCGAGGCCGAGTGGTGTCCCATGGGCCGCGATGCCGGCGAGGTCCTTTTGAACTGCCTCGGGGGTTTAGGAACCACCGTGAGGGGCGACTCGACCGGTTACGGAGCCTTAGGGTCTTGAACCTACTCGGGAGCACCGTCGTGCCAGGACCGAGTAGTGTCCCATGGGCCGCGATGCCGGCGAGGTCCTTTTGAACCACCTCGGGGGTTTAGGAACCGCTACGAGAGGCGACTCGATCGGTTACGGAGCCTTAGGGTCTTGAACCTACTCGGAGGCACTGCCGTGCCGGGGCCGAGTGGTGTCCCATGGGCCGCAATACCGATGATGTCCTTTTGAACCACCTCGGGGGTTTAAGAACCGCTGCGAGGGATGACTCGACCGGTTATGGAGCCTTAGGATCTTGAACCTACTTGGGGGCACCACCGTGCCAGGGCCGAGTGGTGTCCCATGGGCCATGATGCGGCGAGGTCCTTTTGAGGTAAAATTACCCTGCCAGTCACGGCAGGATCGCTGCTGTGTCAAAGCACTATCAATGAGATTCTTAGTGGCCTCGTGAGATTACCTCGAGATGCGTGGGGAGCAAAATTCTATGCATCATTTGGCTTTCAGCCCTCAAGAGATGGTGACTCCACCAACTTCGGTGTTGCTCGACCCCAGAGAATCTGAAAGAAGGGGTGATCCAGCTGAGCGCTTATTATCCTACCCGTTGGAGGACGACCCTAAGAAACTGTGCAGCTTGGTGAGCGCTTATTATCCTGGTGCTCAAATAGCTGATTTACACTTTTAAATTAGCATCGAAGGTAAGTAAGCCATTTATCAAATGCGATACTGAAAGTATGTTGTTATGCTTTTGGCAACAATACATGCTATTTTGCAAACGTGACATGAAAATGATATTTTATAAATATGCTAATATGTGTCACCATGGTCCATTATGACATGACATGGTTATATGACTCCAGTTAAAGGAGACCCACCCTTCACATTGTGAATGTGGAGGACACACATCCCTGAGTGTGCTGTGACAGGATACAGTATGGTATGCTACATGACTCTGGTTAAACGGGACCCACCCTCTACAGGGCAAATATATGAAGGACACACATTCCTAGAATGTGCTGTGATAGGATACAACATGATATGCTACATGACTTCGGTTCATCGGGACCCACCTTCACTACATCAGAGGGGTGTTATGTTACATGACTCTGGAACCCACCCCCATAGGGGCTAGATATATGGGGGACACATCCAAGGGGCGTTCTGTTGATGCCATGACCCTTTCTCCTACACCTTTAAGGTGTTTTGTTTACGTGGACGTAGTGTATGACCATGGGACACTGGTATAAAATAAAATTTAATTTACTGTAATAGTAAGTGGGGTGATCATGGCATAGCTGAGTTTGACTTATTATCCTGAAATGATTATATTATATTATAGTAGGCTTACTTACTAAGTGTGAGCTCATTTAAATCTCACAATATTTTTTAGAGTCACAAGACTGAAGAAGGGGATATGGGATAGTTGGAGCTTCTATCAGAGTAATATAAATCCAACATTTTGTTATAGCCTCATTGATTTATGTATGATGGGCATAAAGCTGAGTATGACTTGTGTTAAGGTTATTGATTTTGAATGATATAGAGGTATTATTCTTTCTTGTATAAATTGGATTGCTAAAGGATGCCTTGCATGTCAGGCATACGGCGGGTTGCCATCTCTGGGTCGCCACCATCGGGTCTGGGCGTAACAATAATACTTTCCACTTGGATTAAAATAGACATGGTGAAGAGTAAGTGAATAGAACTTGAGAAGATGAGATCATGGATGAATTGAAGGTAGCAAGAAGTAGAAAGATTAAGCAAGAAGAGAATGCAGAGAATGGTGCCGGTACGTAACAGAAAAGCAATGCCGGCTGCCACCCTCCTCGATTTTTAGTTATCTTTTACGTGTAAATTAAACGAGAGCCATTCAGGACTGGAGAAGGTTTGTTTGATTGTTAAGGCAAACCTCATCTCGTCCGCTAGAAGGACTGCGGCGTTAGCAAGTAAATTTATTTTTTGAGTCATTTCTCTAAGTAATTATCATGGCAGTACAAGTGCTCCACATATAAATGTGCCCACGGTGGATATACCCATGTGTCACTCATCCGGTGGTCCATAGCGCATTCACTTTGCTGGGATCCAAATATAGATACTAAATAATTAAAACTAATATATTTAAGTATGCAAATTCAATAATAAATATATTCATATGCATTCGAAATAGGTATAAATAAACATTCGAATATAGTCAAGTATAAAATTCATCATTCTTGAAACCAAAGTATAAAATTCATCATCCTTGAAATCAAATGAATTTTAAAATCATTTCATCTATTTTATTTTTAAAATCCGTCAACTATATAGATTTAAAATGTGATCAAATTTAATTTTGGCCACGGTGTGTGTTTGATCATCTTTTTCATCCTTAATTTCATATAGTTAAAAAAAATCGATGAAGTAGATCTAAAATCTAATCGATAAAAAAAAAAAATAATAAAATTTTTAGCTATATTTTAATGTAAAAACCTACCTTCATATATAATATTTATTTTATAATATTTCTCAATAATAAGGTTTCAATCCCAATTATTTAACACTTTAATTCATGCATTTGACTTCTTATACCATTTATTTGTTTTTTTAAACTTTATTTTATTTCGATACTACCTACCTACATGGATTCAAAAAGCACGGTTAAAAAAGCATAAATTTTGCTACACAAATTACATAAATAACAAAGGGGCTAATGCAATGTTGCGAAACATACGTGGTCGCTAGTTCGAACAAATTAAAGATCCATACCATCGGTTCAAGTAGGTTTATATTAAAAATGTAAATTATTTTTTATCAATATGACCATTGCTCTTTGATTATAGTAGAAAAAAATGGCATGATTTTTATTTTTAGAGTGATTATAAGAAAAATTATATATGCAAGATAAAAAGATCTAAAAGTTATTAATATTTTTAAATATTTTAATAATAAGTTTTGATAGTGATGTGGCTGATCAATCTCCATTAAAGTTAACGAGCCAAGGTGCTAACGGAAAGTTTTCCTCGGCCTCGGACCTCCGCGGTCCCCTCGGCCTGGGTCCTCCGCGGCCCCCTCAGCCTCGGACACTCGCGGCCCCCTCGGCCTTGGGCCTCCGCGGCACCCTTGGCCTCGGACCACCACGGTCCCCTCGGTCTTGGACCTCCGTGGCCCCCTCAGCCTCAGTCCTTCGAGCTTCCCCTCGGCATGGCCCACCAGTCCTCGACGACTGGTCCACTATCTCCCCGTAACTACCACATACCGCATTAGTCTCTGGTAACCGCCACATGGCCCGTTATCTCCGACGATCGCGGATGATGGGATGCTATGAACGTGGCCGGGCCCACTATCACCTGTACTGCCACTACTTCTTGGAGGTGTGCAAAAGGGGACTTCGGAATAGGTATAAAAAGGATAAGCTAGGTTTTTTTTGGGACAACTTTTGAACTATTTTGCAAGGCACTAACTTGACCGTCTGAGGGTCCTCGCCGGAAACCCCTAGTCCTTGAGGACTTTCTTTCAGGACTGCCGGAGATGGGAGTAGAAGCTCCTTTGTCACCTGGCGTCAAGAAGTGTTTTGGCTACAACAAATAGTATCCCATAGGATTACTGTAGCATATTTTTTCATTTTTAAATAAAAAAGAGAACATTTTTTTATAAACATAAGATTAAAATGTGAACTTGGTGCTAGATGGTGCTTCGGGAAGTGAAGAATCACTTGTTTCGTGTACTATATTTTATATGAAAACCGTACGTTAAATCCGACCCGTCAAACCGTCATCTTGATATAATAAATAAAACAAAGAAACTAACAGACAGATCCGACCCGTTTTCAGCCCGGAACGCTCATCGTCACCTTTATTAATGAACCTAGCGATCCACAGATAGAAATCCTCCATCCCTAGCTCTGACCCATGTTCTTTTCTCTCTCTTTCATCCGCTAGAAATCCTCCATCCCTAGCTCCGACCCACGTTCTTTTCTTTTTCTTTCATCCACTCTTCCCGTTGGTGATGGATGCTCGATCATCCTCATATTAACCATTGTGCAAAACCACTAGTGAGAATTTTTTTCCAAGAATTCTAGGACACTATTAACAACACAATGAACAGGGAAGAAGATCTAGGGCAGGACCAATAAGATTTAGATTACCTATTCACCTCCTCTGATTGTTCAACATAAGAATGAAACCCGAAGAGTGAAAAACTTAAGAGCTAGCATACGCAAAGGCATCGCAAAACATGAAGAAAATCAAGATTTCGCAAAAGACTAAAACTAACGATGAGTAGGGGAGGGAGAGGAGTGAACTTTACCCCCAAGATTCTAAAAATCGTATTTGAGGCCAGGAGATGACCTCCTGTTTGAAATGAACTTCTCGCTGCTTGGGGTAGCACCACATTTACCGTTATGATTGCAAAGCTGCCAGAAGACGCAGCTTGCTGGTCTCTTTCTGTCGTAGTTGCGATGTCCCGGGACCTAATTTCCGAAGCAAGAAACACCATGAGAAGCATAGAAAACCAAAAAAAAAAAAAAAACAAAAACGAAACAACATAAGATTTAGATTACCTATTCACCTCCTCTTAACCATGGGAAGATCATCTTGGGCAGGACCAAAAAGATGAAAACGATGCTAATACTCCCGATCAAGGAGAGAAGAATGGCATCTCACAATCCGAAGATAAAAAAGATCTTGATGCCGCCCATGGTCAAGAACGAAACAACATAAGATTTAGATTAGATTACCTATTCACCTCCTCTGATTGTTCAACGATATTCACCTCTTGTTGACCATGGGGGTGGTCAAGAAGAGGTTAATATCGTTGAACAATCAGAGGAGATGAATAGGTAATCTAAATATTATGTTGTTTCGTTCTTAACCATGGGCGGCATCATGATCTTTTTGATCTTCGATGTGTGAGACGCCATTCTTCTCTCTTTGATCGGCAGCATCGTTTTCATCTTTTTGGTCCTGCCCGAGATGATCTTCTTCCCTGTTCATTGTGTTGTTAATAGTGTCCTAGAATTCTTGGAAAAAAATTCTCACTAGTGGTTTTGCACAATGGTTAATATGAGGATGATCGAGCATTCATCACCAACGGGAAGAGTGGATGAAAGAAAGAAAAAAGAACGTGGGTCGGAGCTAGGGATGGAGGATTTCTAGCGGATGAAAGAAAGAGAAAAGAACGTGGGTCGGAGCTAGGGATGGAGGATTTCTAGCGGATGAAAGAAAGAGAAAAGAACATGGGTCGGAGCTAGCGATGGAGGATTTCTATCTGTGGATCGCTAGGTTCATTAATAAAGGTGACGGCGAGCGTTCCGGGCAAAACGGGTGGGATCTGTCTGTTAGTTTCTTTGTTTTATTACATCAAGATGACGGTTTGACGGGTTGGATTTTAACGTACGGTTTCCATATAAAATATAGTACACGAAACAAGTGATTCCTCATTTCCCAAAGCACCGTCTAGCACGTTCACATTTTAATCTTATGTTTATAAAAAAATTGTTCTCTCTTTGATTAAAAAATAAAAAAAATATGCTACAGTAATCTTTTGGATACTATCTGTTGTAGCCAAAACATGTCTTCTTGACGTTGGATGACGAAGGAGCTTCTACTCTACCTCCTGAACGGCAGTCCTGCAAGAAAGTCCTCAAGGACCGAGGTTTTCGGCAAGAACCCTTCGACGATCAAGTTAGTGCCTTAGAAAACAGTTCAAAAGTTGTCCCAGAAAAAACCTAGTTTACCATCTTTATACCTATTCCGAAGTCCCCTTTTCGCACGTTACAGGAAGCAGTGTCCGTACAGGCGATAGCGGGCCCAGCCACGTTCATAGCATCCCATCATCCACCACCGTCAGGAGATAACGGACCATGTGGCGTTTACCAAAGACTAATGCGGTATGTGGTAGTTACGGAGAGATAGTGGCCCACGTGGCGGTCGCCGAGGACTGGTGGGCCACGCCAAGGGAAAGCTCGGAGGACCGAGGCCGAGGGGACAGCGTAGGTCCGAGGCCGAGAGGACCGCGAAGGTCCGAGGCCGAGGGGGCCATGAGGACCGAGGGCGAGGGGGCCGCGAGGATCTGAGGCCGAGGGGACCGCGGAGGTCCGAGGCCGAGGGGGCCACGGGGGACCGAGGCCGAGGGGACGCGGGGGTCCGAGCCGAGGGAAACTTTTCGTTAGCCCCTTGGCTCGTTAACTTTAACGGAGATTGATCAGCCATATCAAATGCCCCCCGCCCCTGAGATGGTGTGGGTCCACTTCCCGTGCATCGAAAGGGGCATGAACTCACCCGATGGCTTGTCCCATCCAACCACCAATGGCAACATTGGTACGTGTCCATGGGGCACAAGGACTCATTAATGCCAGGGGCCTGGGATGTTGTAGCGTCGCCGCTTCTGTTGATTTGCACCGTTGGATGGGGGAGAATCCTTCTTGGGAAGGCAACAGCCATCATCGTCAACATTAAAATGACGTTACCGATATCCCGCTATCAGCACTGAGCGACTGCCAAGGCGTCCCTCCCAACCGAAGACGTGCGCGTGGCAAGATGGCTTATGTGGGACAGCTCGAGGGGAGCTATAATAGGGGGACTGCCTCGAGTCTATCGTCTTACTACTCCCAGATCATCTCTCCTTAAGCTTTCTCTGTCCGAGTCCTGCTGTGGTCTCCACAATTTTTCCCCCGCTAACCAGGTCAGTCCTTCTCCCATGTCTTTCTCGCCTTCCTGGTCCTCCTCGGCTCTTCCCAAGGGTTACAGTCCTCCCCTGCACGCGCAGGCTTCTCCATCTTCCCCTCCCTCCTGGTCCTCTTCTCCCTCCTCCGAGGACCAGGCTCCTCTGTCCTAGCGGCGATTCATAGGTCGGGCCCCCACCAGGCCTCGTCCGGTCGCCACTGGGACCCGTAGGGCCTCCTTAGAGTCTCCTAATAGGGTTACTTCCACGGTGACCGGTCAGGAGCTGGCCAGGATCAAATCCGTCTATAGGATTCCCGATAGCATCCGACTGTACGTTCCCACCCCAGATGACAGGGTGATCTCCTCCCGTCCCGGGAGGGTTGCCCTGTATGAGGCCTTTCTCAAGGCCGGCCTCCGACTACCCATCCACCCTTTGATTGCCAACCTCCTAGACTCCTATTCCCTAACACCATCACAACTGGTTCCGAATTCGATCCGGAACCTTTGTTCTTTCTTCATCCTATTCCGCCTCCATGGGTTAGAACCCAGGGTGTCTCTTTCCGTAGTTTTTATAACCTTCGTCAACAATCGGGTTGGTGGGTATTCCAACCTCGACCTAACCGATCCCTAAAATTTTTCCTCCCTACCTCGGTCAAAGGGTGGAAGATTCGGTTCTTCTTTGCTGACCTCGGAGGAGGAGGCTGAGTTGAGGGGATCCAAACGTAGGGCCGAACCAGAACCACATGATAACTCCGAGGGACAAGGAGGCCTTCGGCATGTTACAGACGACCTATATCCCCCGATGTAACCAGCTGCTGACGAAGGATAACCTCCAATTCACGGGCCTCCTTCAGGGCGGCAGTGAGCAGCCTTAGACACCCAACTTCTCACTGCCCCACCCTCTGCTTCTTTCTTCTTTCTCTCCCCCTTTTTTTAATCAACTCTGATTTGTGCAGCTATGAAGTTACTAGACCGCATGGTGAGGAGGGCTGCAATCAAGAAGAAGAAAGCTGTCAGTGCTGCCGAGCCGTCGAAGAAGAGACCACGGTCTCCCAATCCTCAGTCTTCGAAACGCTCCCTGACCCCGGCCCCCCTGATCCGCCGACCTCGAGGACACCAGAGTCCGCCTTGGGAGACCCAAGAGTCGGCCCACCCCATAGATCTCACAGCCGACACTCCTCCCGAGGGGCCCCGAGCCGACGCCGTCCTTCCGACCGGAGAGCCGACCCTTCCAGAGGCGGGGCCATCTTGCCCCGAGGTTGAGCCAACCCCGGAGAGGGTTTCACCTGAGGTTTAGGCCGAGCAAGACCGGGAGCCGACAAGCCCGCAAGCCGAAGTAGAGAGGCTAGCCCCCGACATGGACGCGGGAGCACCTCACCTGGACAGGGGCGAGCCCGAGGCCTTCCCTTTCGGGCCATTGTTGATGAGCATGGGGCTAGAGACCGAGCAGTTGATGGCCCAGATATGCCCCGAATACCAGAGGGGGATCCACTACCGAGGGGCCACATCGCTCCTCCAGGATGCTTTCTCGGCTCAGATATGGGTAAGTGTTGGGGTTATTGTATATGTACATTTATTTACTATTATTTTTCTTTATACATTGCCCTTGTTCCTTCCTGACTGCTTACAGACATTGGTCTTTTAATGCAGATGGCAAACTCCCTCGTAGCTTTGAGGGATATGCTCACTGGAATGGAGGAAGCGCTCCGTCGGTCCCAGCAGGAAACCACCGAGATGCAGGCCCGGGCAGAGAGGGCCGAGGTGGCCCTGATCAAGCGAGCCGAGGAGCTTGACGAGTTCAAGCATCAGGCCAAAGTCGAGCTTGAGCGTCTGAGGGGACTCCTGGAGGTCGCCGAGGCAACTGCCAAGGCTCAAGACTTGCGCATTCAATCTTTAGGCCTCAAGGTGGAGGCGGCGGGGAAGCGTGCTTCCAGTGCCGAAGAAACCGCCCGAGCATCCGGCACCCAGGTGGCAAGGATGGAAGAAGCCATTCATGGGGCAGAGGAGAGGGTCAAGGCTGCCGAGGATAGGGCTGCAGCAGCCGAGGAGAAAGCATCCCGGGCCGAAGAGACAGCTGCTGCCAGTGTAGAGCAGGCAGCCAAGGCGGTGGATGAGTTCCGAAAGAGCACCGCCTTCGCCAAAGAATTAGCGGAAGCTTCCTCTGGCGCCTACCTCCTCGGCTTCATGGATGGAAAAAAGAAGGTCGGACGGGTCCACGGCCTCATCGACCTCGATGATCTCGAGCCAGACGAGATGTCGGAAGAATCGGCGGTATCTCCCAGGCCAGCCGATGAGGAGCCCACCGGCGACGGGCCGACCGAGACCTGACTAGGCGTCCCCTCTCCTTACTTTGTTCTTTCGCTGTTTGTTGTTGTTTGTGTTTTGTTTTCTTTTTTTTTTTTTTTTTGAAGTCCAACTGAGGTCGGCATTTTGTGCTCCATTTTGAAAGAGCAATGAAAAGTGTTGTTTTTTATGAAATGCTCGACCTAGCATCCCTTAGTATGTGTTTAATTCCATTAAGACATTGTCTTCACGAGATCGCCTCAATTGGAAATGAGCTCGGCCATGGACTGAAGTAGCAACTCATGGCCGATCTCAAAGCAAAACCTTGGGAGTCTGGTAACGAGGGCTAGGGGCTGAAGCAGCAGCTCACAGCTGATGCCGAGGTGGGACTTTGGGATTTGGTGACCAAGCTTCAAAGGCTTGGCCATTCACCAACCTCAAATGCTGGTAGCCTATCAGGCTGGGAGCGCCCAGGTGAACTCGAGCCAGAGGACCAATCATGCCTCGGTTCTGAAGTGCCAAGGGGAGCTCGGGTCTGGGTGCCGCTAGTACGTTGAGCGTGAGGTGCCGAGCCGAGCTTGGGCTTGGATGCTGAGGGGAACTCGGGCTCGGGTGCTGAGGAGAGCTCAGGCTTGAGTGCCAAGACAAACTCAGGCTTGAGTGCCGAGGGAGCTCGGGCTTGAATGCCGAGGGGAGCTCAAGCTTGGGTGTCGAGGCGAGCTCGGGCTTGATTGCCGAGATGAGCTCGGGCTTGGGTGCCGAGGGGAGCTCGGGCTTTAATGCCGAGGTGAGCTCGGGCTTGGGTGCCGAGGGGAGCTCGGGCTGAATGCCGAGATGGGCTCGGGCTTGAATGCCGAGGGGAGCTCGGGCTTGGTGTCGAGGGGAGCTCGGCTTGAATCACGAGGCGAGCTCGGGCTTGAATACCGAGGGGAGCTCGGGCTTGAATACCGAGGGGAGCTCGGGCTTGAATGCCAAGGCGAGCTCGGGCTTGGGTGCCAAGGGGAGCTCGGGCTTGGGTGCCAAGGCGAGCTCGGGCTTGATTTCCGAGACGGGCTCGGGCTTGAATGCCGAGGGGAGCTTGGGTTTGGGTACCGAGGCGAGCTCGGGCTTGAGTGCTGAGGGGAGCTCGGGCTTGAATGCCGAGATGAGCTCGGGCTTGGGTGTCAAGTCACTAGAACATTTTTTATTAACAAGACATGAGATATACAAACTTCAAGTTAATAAGGCAGGGAAAAGGTGCTCAAACCGAAGATGGTCCCATCATGCACGTCATTGATAATATCAGCAGAGGTTGTCAGCATTCCAGGTGCGAGGAAGAGGCTTCCTGTTGAGACTTTCGACACGGTACGCTCTGCGATGAAGAGCCTCCGTGACTCGGTAAGGGCCCTCCCAATTTGGGGACAACTTGCCTCCCTCCGTGGGTCTCGATACTTCGGCCCTCCTAAGGACCAAATCACCTAGCAAGAAGACTTTGGGTCAGACGCATGCGTTGTAGTATCTGGCAGCTCTCTGGCGATAGACTACGATTCGGTGGCGTGCTAGGTCGCGCACCTCTTCGACCAAGTCTAAGTTAGCCTGCAATCGAGTCGGGTTGTCATCTTCGTCATACGATTCTACTCGCGGGCTTGGGAGGCCGATCTCCACCAGGATGACGGCCTCCAAGCTGAATACAAGGCTGAAGGGGGTCTCCCCAGTGGGACACATGGTGTGGTGTGGTAGGCCCATAGCACATTGGAAGCTCCTCCACCCATCTTCCCTTAAAACCATCCAACCGTGTCCTCAGCCCTTGAAAGATTGTGCGGTTGGTTATCTCGGCCGCTCCGTTGGTTTGGGGATGGCCGACTGAGCTGAACCGTTGGTGAATGCCCAGCTCAGCACAAAACTCTCTGAAAGGGGCATTGTCGAACTGCTGGCCATTGTCAGTGACAAGAGTGTGAGGTAACCCAAAGCGGCAGATGATTGACTTCCACAAGAAGGTCCTAACTTTATGCTCGGTTATCTTTGCCAGCGCCTCAGCTTTCACCCACTTGGTGAAATGATCGATGGCGACAAGCAAAAATTTTTGCTGGGCAGACGCCGGGGGAAATGGTCCTAATATGTCCATCTCCACTAAGCAAAGGGCCACGGTGCTGTCAGGGGACTCAGTTGGGTAGTCGGCTGCCGTTGAATGTGGGCATGTCGCTGACAGCTATCGCACTTCCACACCAGCTCGGCCGCATCTTCCTCATAGTGGGCCAATAATATCCTTGTCGCAAAGCCTTGTACGCCAGTGTTCTGCCCCCCAGGTGGTTTCCGCAAATACCTTCGTAGATTTCTCGCAGAATGTAGTCGGCATTGCGGAAGTAGCGCACCAGAGGAGCAGGTGGGAGGACTTACGGTACAGACGCCCATCCAATATCAAAAACTTAGGGGCTTGTCTCTTAAGCAGCTTGGCTTCTGCGGGATCATCAGGGAGAATGCCATCGGTAAGATATCGGACGTATGCCTCCATCCATGAAGACCCTTGGCCGATCGGCATGGCCTCTTCGGTAGCTTCAATACTCGGGGCTTCTAGGTGCTCCAAGTACGTTCTCCCTAGGGCTCGTTGGCCGAGGTGTCCAAACAGGATACTGCGTCGGCTCTGGTGTTCTCACCCCGGAGATATAACTGACACCAAAGTGAGTGAATGATGAAGACCGTGATCGGACCTTCTCCAAATATCAAGCCATAGTGGGGTCTCGGGCCTCAAACTCCCTAGTGAACTGCCCGGTAATGAGCTGGGAGTCAGTGAAGGCTTGGAGGCGTTCCACTCCAAGCTCTTTGGCCAATCTCATGCTTGCCAGCAATGCTTCATATTCCGACTGGTTGTTAGTCGCGGGAAAAAGGAACCTTAGGGTGTATTCCACTGTTTCCCCCTCTGGACCGACAAGGATGAGGCCGGCCCCACTTCCCTGGGAATTCGAGGCACCATCGACATGAAGGACCTAGTCCCGCTCCTCGCATTCGGCCATCGCATTTAGGGGAGCTGAGTGGAGCTCTTCGAATGGTTCGCCGGCCTACATGCACTCAACTAAGAAGTCTGCCAGGACTTGGGACTTTATGGCTGACCTCGACCGAAAGGACAGATCAAATTCTTCCAACTTGATTGCCCATTTTGCCAACCGGCCCAAGGTGTCTGGCCGAGATAGAATAGCTCTAAGCGGTTGGTCTGTGAGCACCACCACCGAGTGGGCTTGAAAGTAGGGCTTGAGGTGCTGAGCAGAGATGATTAGCGCAAAAATAATCTTTTCTGTGCGAGAGTACCTGGTCTCGATGTCATGGAGCACCTTGCTGATATAGTAGATGGGCTTTTGAGCCTCATCGGCATCGGCGCAGACAAGCACGGAGCTCACGGCCTTAGCCGAGGCCGCAAGGTAAAGGAAAAGCTCTTCTCCATTCCTTGGCTTGGACAACAGCGGCGAGGTAGACAGGAATTCCCTCAACCCCTCGAATGCTTTCTGACACTCTTCGGTCCATTCGAAGCCATTGGCCTTGCGGAGGGCCTTGAAGAAGGGTAAACACCTTTCTGCGGACTTTGACAAGAAACGACTTAAAGCCGCCACCCGCCTTGTCAAGCGCTGAATCTCCTTTTTATTCGCTGGGGGCCTCATGTCAAGGATGGCCTAAATCTTGTCTGGGTTCGCCTCTATTCCCCGCTGAGTCACCATGAAGCCAAGGAATTTGCCAGCCATAACCCCAAAGGTACACTTCCGCGGATTCAACTTCATGTAACAACGGCGAAGGTTATCAAAGGTCTCCGCCAGGTCGGCAATGTGGTCATCGGCGCGAACACTTTTAGTCAGCATATCGTCCATGTAAACCTTCATATTGTGTCCAATTTGATTTTCGAAGATCCTATTCATCAGTCTTTGATATGTAGCTCCTGCATTCTTTAACCCAAACGCATTACTTTGTAGCAGTAAGTGCCCTTCTCGGTCACAAAAGAGGTGGCCTCTTTGTCTGCCGGGTCCATCTTAATTTGATTGTATCCCGAAAAGGCATCCATGAAGCTGCGGATCTCGTGGCCTGACGTAGCATCCACCAGCTGATCAATTCTGGGCAATGGGAAACTGTCTTTGGGACATGCTTTGTTGAGATCGGTGAAATCAACACACATCCTTCAGCTCCCATTGGCCTTGCGAACCATGACGACGTTGGCGAGCCAATCGGGATAGTGTACTTCTCGGATATGCCTGGCCGCCAACAACTTACGGACCTCCTTGTCAATAGCCTTCTGCCGCTCAGGCGCAAAACTTCTCTTCTTCTGCCGAACTGGCCGACACTGTGGATTGAGGCTGAGCTTGTGAGTAATTACCTCGGGGGAATGCCTGGCATGTCGAGGCTGACCAGGCGAACACATCTGAGTTAGCTTGAAGGAAGGTGAGGAGCCGAGCCTTCGCCTCCTTGGGTAGTAGCGATCCCACTCGGACGGTCTTCGCCGGGTCTTCCCCTAAGGGGAAAGTCAACAAATACTCGGCCGGCTCTCCCCTCTTCTCCGAGTCTTTGGGGTCCACCAGCTCGGCCATCGGCAGGGTTGGCGTCTCTCGAGAGCTAGGCCGTGTGGTAGCAGAGAGACAAGAGGTTCCTCTCCCCACGCATCTCCCCTACACCTTTATTAGTCGGGAACCTTACAAGCAACCTCTTGGTGGAGATAATGGCGTCCAACAGGTTTAATCCAGGCCTGCCCAGGATGGCATTGTAGGCTAGAGGAACTCGCGCCACTAGGAACTTTACCATGACCGTCTTTTGATGAGGCACCGTCCCTGCCGTAACCGGGAGAGTAATTTTCCCTTCTACCCTTATAAAATCTCCAGTGAAACCCATGAGGGGCATGGCAACGGGCCGAAGGGAGTCATGGGATAGGTTCATACGAATAAAGGCATCGTAACTCAAAATATCAGCCGAACTTCCACTATCAACCAGTATCCTTTTTACAGGGTGTTTCACAACTGTCATGGAAACAACAGCACTATCATCATTCGGATTACTCACCCCCTCTAGTTCCCTTTCAAAGAAAGGGATTACAGGCTCTACTTCTTCTTCCCCCCTGAACTTCTTATGCGGACCGCCGGCCCCCCAGAAGATCATAGCTACCGTCTTCTCAGTCGGGGCATTATTGACTTCAACCTGGGCAAGCGGGGATGCGGACGGCCTGGAGCAGTCGGGTTCGCCCTCTGGATGAACCTGCCAAGGTAGCCCTGTTGAACGAGGTCTTCGATCACCTTCTTGAGCTGGCGGCAACTCTCCGTGTCATGCCCATGATCCCGATGAAAATGACAATAAAGATTTTTATCACGGAAGACTCCAGGCTTCAGAGATGGAGGGCGCTGAAGGAAAGGCTCCCCTTCAATCTTCATCAAGATGTGGGATATCGGAGCTAGCAGGGGGGTACGGATCCCCTCCCTGGGAACGAGAGCCCTTGGCCGGTTGTTAGGTTGGCGGGGGGGCTCGGCTCTCTCCTGCTGGGGCCGATCGGATGTAGGTCGGGCTTTTTCTTGTTGGGGCCCCCTTCCGTCTCGCGCCTGGAAGAGTCGGCTTCGTCGGCGTGGATGTATTTGTGCGCTTGGCCCAACAGCTCAGCATAGGAGTTCGGTGGCTTCTTATCTAGGGAATAGGTGAAGCGGGAGGGCCGAAGCCCTCGCTTCAAAGCCAAAGTAGCGACAGAGTCATCAAGGTTGTACACCTCCAGTGTAGCTTCATTGAACCAAGCTATGTAATCTTTCAGTGACTCGCCACTCTTCTGTTGGATGGCGAACAAGCTGTCAGCCACCCGTGGAATTTTTCGGCAGGCATTGATATGTGCTAGAAAAGCCCTTTCCAGCTGCCGAAAGGAGTTAATGCTTCGCGGAGGCAGTCGGGAATACCAGGCCCGCGATGCCTTCCGAAGGGTGGCAGGAAAAGCGATGCATAGAAGGGAATCAGTCGCCCCCTGGACCTGTATAAGGACCTTATAGCTCTCCAGGTGGTCCAGGGGGTCAGTAGTGTCGTCATAAGGGTCCAGCTGGGGCAACCGAAATCGGGTGAGATTGGCTCCTCCATTATGCGGCGAGACAAGGGAGGGCGGTTGTCATAATCCTCCTCCAGCGGGTTAGTAACCATGCGGCTAAGTTCCTCCAGCCGCTGATTGTACTCCTTGAGGCGCCGCTTAGCCTGGCGGGTGACGCGCCCATCGAAAGACCCTTCCGTGATGATCCCAAGGACGGGGATGGGTTACGGCGGTAACGAGCTCCTCGCTCGGCCTCCTTCCCCTGCTGCCGCCTGCGGGAGATGTCAGAATGATGGGAAGGTGACCGTGGTCTTTTGGAAGCCTCCCGGTAGCGACGTCCGAGGGAGGCACGTCGGCAGGGAACCTTCCGATAGAAGCTCTCCCGCGAGTGGACTGTTGGCAAGGAGGAGCGACCCCTGCATCTGGGGAAGGAGGCTGGGGCCCTTGCTGTGACGCTGCCACCTGCTGCTATAGGTGCTGGACTGCAGCACCAAGGAATAAACTTGAACAGCAAGAGTGTCGACACGGTCGCCATGCATGGGCGACAATGGTGGGACAGGAAAAGGTCACCGGAGGGGCCGAGAGGCTCGCTTCTGGCTGCTCCGGCTCTTGGCGTTGCCCCCCAGTGCCGCCGTCCGAAACCGTGCTCGTGTCACCACCATCGTATCGAGCGATAAAGGAGAGTGGAGGCATGTAACCTTGGAGTGTTGGACTCTGCTCTTATCCCCCTTCCTGGCGCGTCAATTTGTTGTAGCCAAAACACGTCTTCTTGATGCGGGTGATGAAGGAGCTTCTACTCCCACCTCCAGGAAGGAACAAGGGCAATATATAAAGAAAATAATAGTAAATAAATGTACATATACAATAACCCCGGCACTTACCCATATCTGAGCCGAGAAAGCATCCTGGAGGAGCGACGTGGCCCCTCGGCGATGGAACCCCTCTGGTATTCGGGGTAGCATATCTGGGCCATCAACTGCTCGGTCTCTAGCCCCATGCTCATCAACAATGGCCCGGAAGGGAAGGCCTTGGGCTCGCCCCTGTCCAGGTGAGGTGCTCCCGCATCCATGTCGGGGGTTGGCCTCTCTACTTCGGCTTGCGGGCTTGTCGGCGCTCGGTCTTGCTCGGCCTGAACCTCAGGTAGAACCCTCTCCGGGGTTGGCTCGACCTCGGGGCAAGATGGCCCCGCCTCTGGAAGGGTCGGCTCTCCGGTCGGAAGGACAGCGTCGGCTCGGGGCCCCTCGGGAGGAGTGTCAGCCGTGAGATCTACGGGGTGGGCCGACTCTTGGGTCTCCCGAGGGGCCTCTGGTGTCCTCGGGGTCAGCAGATCAGGGGGGCCGGGGTTGGGGAGCATGTCAAAGACTGAGGACTAGGAGACCGTGGTCTCTTCTTTGACGGCTCGGCTGCACTGACGGCTTTCTTCTTCTTGATTGCAGCCCTCCTCACCATGCGGTCTGGTAACTTCATAGCTGCACAAATTAGTGTTGATTAAAAAAAAGGGGGGAGAGAAAGAAGAAAGAAGAAGAGGGTGGGGCAGTTAGAAGTTGGGTGTCTAAGGCTGCTCACCGCCACCCGATCGAGAGGAGGCCCATGAATTGGAGGTTATCCTCCGTCAACAGCTGGTTACATCAGGGGATATCGGCCGTCTGCAACATGTCGAAGGCCTCCTTGTCCCTCGGAGTTATCATGTGGTTCTGGTTCATGATGCAGGACCGATTCGCATGCAAATAATTTTTTTTTTAATGATTAATCATTGTAGTTGATTATTCTCCCAAAGTAATAGCCTAAGAGGGATTCAGAAAAATTCACAGTAAATCCGCATGCGAGAAACAGTTCCTAAAAATAAGGAAGAAGGACCGCCGAGGCTAAGAAGCCCGGTAGGGCTTGCTCTCCTACAATAAAGTTACTAGTAGATTAGATGGGAAAGATCAAAGTGTTGAAGGGGTTGCTCTGCCCAGCGGATGCGCCCTAGATGACCAAGCCTTGAGCCCACGAATTTGCGACCAAGTATCCACTGACCTGGATGACGATCACCTTGAATCCTGGATTCATGGCTACTGAGGGATCTGCAAGATCACCATACAATGGTTAAAGAATAATAGAGAAAATTTAGAATAGAGGCAAAGAGACAAGGAAGGAGTAGAGAAAAGGAGAGGCCGAACAAGGGCTCTTGGGCATCCACTATTGGAAGATAAAGGTGGCAGCCAAGGTTTCTCTTGGAGACTTGGGATGTTGGCACGCGTAGAAGGAGGAAACAAGAGCATCAGAGAACCAATTAACAAAAATCACAATAACTCAAAACTTGGATTGATTGATTAATAATAAAAGATACATCATTCATACAAGAGGTCTCTTTTATAGAGCAAGAGACTTGGGGCCCAAGAAAGTACAGATATGGAAAGAGAGAAAAGAAAAAAAAAAGGTGCCCTAATCAAATTTGGCATAAAATCTGCAGCGTCAGATGAGGAAGGTGATCTTCTAGATGCAATCAGTGGCAGCTAGATTCGGCATGAAATCTATGGTGTCCAGATGAGGCAGGTGATCTTCTAGATATGATTGAGATGCAATTAGCGGGAGCTTAATTTGGCATGAAATCTGTGGCAACCAGATAAGGCAGGTGATCTTCTAGATATAATTGAGATTCAATCAGCGGCAGCTTAATTTGGCATGAAATAGCATCAGCCAGATGAGAAAAATGATCATCCAGATCGGAAGGTTGCTTGCTCTGCTAGGTGGCATGTAGGCTGCTTGAAGTAGGTGTGGCACCAACTTGAATTTAGCAGCTGCTCTGTCTGACTGTGATGGCCTTGTCTTCTGCTCCAATAATGATGTCTCCTCTTGTAAGCTGATTAACTTACTACATGACTCACATTAAAATAAACTAAACTGGATAGGACTCAATTTAGAATAAAATGAACTGGACGAGACTCAAAATAAACTAAACTTTATTTTCCAACTCAAGACTTGAATCATAACTAATCAGATATCAACAAAAGGTTAAGAATCCTCTGCTTGATCCTGGTGCCCGCACCAGTTCGGCCCTACGTTTGGGTCCCTCCAACTCGGCCTCCCCCCTCCGAGGTCAGCAAAGAAGAACCGGGTCTTCCACCCTTTGACCGAGGTAGGGAGGAAAAATTTCAGGGATCGGTTAGGTCGAGGTTGGAACACCCACCAACCCGATTGTTGACGAAGGTTGTAAAAACTATGGAAAAGAGACACCCTGGGTTCTAACCCGTGGAGGCGGCATAGGACGAAGAAAGAACAAAGGTCCCGATCAAATTTGGAACTAGTTGTGATGGTGTTAGGGAATAGAAGTCTAGGAGGTTGACAATCAAAGGGTGAAGGGGTAGTCAGAGGCTGGCCTTGAGAAAGGCCTCATATAGGGCAACCCTCCCAGGACGGGAGGAGATCACCCTGTCATCTGGGGTGGGGACGTACAGTCGGATGCTATCGGGAATCCTATAGACGGCTTTGATCCTGGCCAGCTCCTGGCCGATCAACATGGAAGTAACCCTATCAGGGACTCTAAGGAGACCCTACGGGTCCCAGTGGCGACCGAACGAGGCCTGGTGGGGGCCCGACCTATGACCCGCCGCTGGGATAGAGGAGCCTGGTCCTCGGAGGAGGGAGAAGAGGACTAGGAGGGAGGGGGAGATGGAGAAGCCTGCGTGCAGGGGAGGACTGTAACCCTCGGGAAGAGCCGAGGAGGACCAGGAAGGCGAGGAAGACATGGGAGAAGGACTGACCTAGTTTGCGGGGTGAAAATGGTGGAGACGACAGTAGGACTCGGACAGAGAAAGCTTAAGGAGGAGATGATTCTAGGAGTAGTAAGATGACAGACTCGGGGCAGTCCCCCTATTATAGCTCCCCTCAAGCTGTCCCTCCTAAGCCAGCCTGCCACGTGCACGTCTTCGGTTGGGAGGGACGCCTTGGCAGTCGCTCAGCGCTGATAGCAGGATATCGTAACGTCATTCTAATGATGGCGATGATGGCCGTTGCCTTCCCAAGAAGGATCCTCCCCCATCCAACAGTGCAAATCAATAGGAGCGGCGATGCTACAACATCCCAGGCCCCTAGCATTAATGAGTGCTCGTGCCCCGTGGACACGTACCACTGTTGCCATTGGTGGTTGGATGGGATCAGCCATCGGGAGAGTTCACGCCCCTTTCGATGCGCGGGAAGTGGACCCACACCATCTCAGGGGTGCGGGGGGCATCTGATATGGCTGATCAATCTCTGTTAAAATTAACGATCCAAGGGGCTAACGGGAAGTTCCCCTCGGCCTCGGACCACCGCGGTCCCCTCGGCCTCGGACCACCACGGTCCCCTCGGCCTCGGACCCTCGTGGCCCCCTCGGCCTTGGTCCTCCACATCCCCCTCGGCCTCGGTCCTCCGAGCTTCCCCTCGGCGTGGCCCACCAGTCCTCGGCGACCGCCACGTGGGCCACTATCTCTCCGTAACTACCACATACTGTATTAGTCTCTGGTAACCGCCACATGGCCCGTTATCTCCCGACGATCGCGGATGATGGGATGCTATGAACGTGGCCGGGCCCACTATCGCCTGTACGGCCACTACTTCCTGGAAACGTGCAAAAAGGGGACTTCGAAATGTGTATAAAGAGGGTAAGCTAGATTTTTTCTGGGACAATTTTGAAATGTTTTTCAAGGCACTAATTTGACCGTCGAGGGTCCTTGCCGGAAACCTCGGTCCTTGAGGACTTTCTTGCAGGACTACCATCCAGGAGGTGGGAGTAGAAGCTCCTTCATTGCGTCAAGAAGCCATGTTTTGACTATAACAGATAGTATCCCAAAGGGTTACTGTATTATTTTTTTTTATTTTTTAATCAAAGAGAGAACAATTTTTTTATAAACATAAGATTAAAATGTGAACTTGGTGCTAGACGGTGCTTCGGGAAATGAAGAATCACTTGTATCGTGTACTATATTTTATATAGAAACTGTACGTTAAAATACCCGTCAAACCGTCATCTTGATATAATAAAACAAAGAAACTAACAGACAGATCCGACCCGTTTTCGGCCCGGAACGCTCGCCGTCACCTTTATTAATGAACCTAGCGATCCACAGATAGAAATCCTCCATTCCTAGCTCCGACCCATGTTCTTTTCTCTTTCTTTCATCCGCTAGAAATCCTCCATCCCTAGCTCCGACCCACGTTCTTTTCTCTTCTTTCATCCACTCTTCCCGCTGGTGATGGATGCTCGATCATCCTCATATTAACCATTGTGCAAAACCACTAGTGAGAATTCTCTTCCAAGAATTCTAGGACACTATTACCAACACAACACAATGAACAGGGAAGAAGATCATCTTGGGCAGGACCAAAAAGATGAAAACGACGCTAATACTGCCGATCAAGGAGAGAAGAATGGCGTCTCACAATCCGAAGATCAAAAAGATCTTGATGCCGCCCAAGGTCTAGAAGAGGTTAATATCGTTGAACAATCAGAGGTGAATAGGTAATCTAAATCTTATGTTGTTGCGTTTTTGCCCCTTTTTTTTTTTTTCTTTTTGGTTTTCTATGCTTCTAATGGTGTTTCTTGCTTCGGAAATTAGGTCCCGGGACATCGCAAGTACGACAGAAAGAGACCGGCAAGCTGCGTCTTCTGGCAGCTTTGCAATCATAATGGTAAATGTGGTGCTACCCCAAGCAGCGAGAAGTTCATTTCAAACAGGAGGTCGTCTCCTGGCCTCAAATACGATTTTTAGAATCTTGGGGGTAAAGTTCACTCCTCTCCCTCTCCTACTCTTCGTTAGTTTTAGTCTTTTGCGAAATCTTGATTTTCTTCATGTTTTGCGATATGCCTTTGGGTATGCTAGCTCTTAAGTTTTTCACTCTTCGGGTTTCATGTTTTTTTCGATTTGTCTTTATGAATTTCTCTTGTATTCATTCGTGTCGTTTTGGTCAAAATTTCATGGGAGTGATCAATCTTGTCAAGTTCATTTCCTTGTTGTTTTTGTGCGATTCTTCCTTATATATCCAGCCTTTTATTTTGCAGTTATTTTCAAGGGTTTTTCGCATATATATATATATATATATATATATATACATACATATTGTTTTAGTCTTTGTTCCTTTTATTTTAAAGTGGATATTATTCGGTCTTTGTCTGAGTTTTCTTGCTTTCTTTAGAGGTTCCCGTTCATCGATCTTCTTTAGGGTTTTAGGATGGCTTTCTGACATTTACGCTGTTTCAAGATCCCATCATGTCGTATATTCTCTGTCAAGGTGGAGTGGGGGTTGAGACTACTCATGTACTGTTTTAATTTCTTTATGGTTCTTGGTGTCGTCAAGTTAATTTGCTGGTAAAAATCTCGTTCACTTATTTCTTGTTTGTTCTCTCTGTAACAGGCCTGCCGATATTGGTGGCAGCTGGGTTGCGACCATGATAACATTTGGCGGCAGCTCTGCACCATGGTATGGGGTTCTGAACGGCGATTGCAGCCGACCTGGATGGAGGAGTACTTGCAGCAGTACTGGATTAGATCAGGTCGAGCGATTCGAAGGCAATACTTAATGTACGATGATTTCAGTCTATTTGAGGGTGGAGTCCGGCTCCAACATTTAGCGATGACGGATACTCATGTGGCGGCGGCAACCGTGGCAGAACGCGATGATGGAAATGACGCAATTGTTTTTTCTCTCGCACGCCCCCATCAAAGGGTGCGATATCGGCCGGTCACGTCCCTCGGCACCAACCCGGATAGCTCGAGCGGTTTGTTCCACTTCCCTTTTAACGAAGCCACCATAGAAGGTATTATTCTGCTCCGAGACTGGCTCCTGTTCGGCCTGAGCGGCGGTCATATTTTTGCGATAAGCGAGCTGGGGTCGGTCCGTCAGCCACGGCCGGAAGATATGCTGCGCCACCTCGGATGGAATCAACGAAATAATATAGTAAGCTTCGCCGTGCAACCAACTCGCTTCGGGAATGTAGTGGCTGATGGATATATGGTACACTTCGGCGGCAACTCGAATTGGTCGATCGGGCTATTCAGGACTGAAAATGTTATTCGTAGCACGGTGCGAATCTGGAGAAGATATAATGGTAGAGAGTTCGAGATTGCCTACAATGTGGAATGGCCCTGTTGGCTTGTCTGGACGCACATAGATGATCTTACGGCTTTAGTTTTACGCCGACACGGTACGTGGATCGCCGTCATTCCGCTTCGACGCCAAGTTTCGGCGCCCATAGCAGTACTGTTCGAGCCGCCCATCCGGGGGTGTGCTCCGGCCGTGTCCAACGGTCGGATGGCAGCGGTGGATGCCGGCCTCACCGTATGGATACGTGGTGGCGAGAACTATCAAGATGTGCTGTGGCGGATCCAGACGCCGGTGGAAAGGGGCCTCCCTGCGGGTAACATTGGAAGGATATCCTTGTTTCTCAACTCCCGGTACTTCCTGGTCTCCTCCGGGCACGGTATCAACGTCTATGAGGCGGATACCGGCAACTTTTGCTACACGTTGCGCAGAGAGGTTTGGGAACGGTGGTCGCCATCGATTAGGTTGATTGCTGCAAGCCAGCGACATGTGGTTGCCTGGGCTTATGGACTCAGCTGCTGGGACCTCGACTCCAGAGCTGGCCGTCGACTTGGAGAGAGGTAAAGAAGCTAGCTGCACGGACGGGGCGTCCACTGCTATCCCAATCAAGTATCGATTTCTACGTAAACGATCCACTGCGACTGGTGTGCGAATGCTGGGAGGGTGTTTTGTATTTCGTGGAAAGAATATACGGGTGAGTGAAAGGATGATATAGAGAAAAGGCGATCGCCCGTAGCACTAGCATCTATTATTTTGCATGAAATCAGCCAAATTAGCCTATGTCAAGTTTTGTATGATCACTGGTGTCTCTAGCTGAATATCGCATCCATTTTTTGGCACCACCCTCCTTTCTTTTGAGCCGTCAACAATCATTCTTGTGGATGTTGCAATCAGGATTTCCTCCGTATTATTATTATTATTATTATTATTATTATTATTATTATTATTGTTGTTGTTGTTGTTGTTGTGTGCTGCTGCTGCCGAAATCTGTCCTCCGGCTCGGGCGTGATCGGGCTGCAGCGTGGGCTCCCTTCTGGGCGGACCTGCAAGATAGTCCTCACGCGAGAGGCATTGGGGGTGGCCCTCTGCGGAAGACCCTCCGACGCTCAAGTTAGTGGAGACCAGCAGTCAACAAATATGGGGAGAAGGATCCCCAAGAAGAGTTCCTCCGAGCTCTCGTGGGAGCTTTCATGGCGGAGTGTGAGAACTACGAATGAAAAATGGGCGTAGAATAGCCGTACCTGAGAGGCTTGAGGGTGGTAGTATTTATAGGCGATCACCTGACTTCTTGGACGTGCTTGGATGAGGTCTGAAAGTTGTTGGGATTCGAAACGGATTCGAATCAGGTTGTTACAAGGGGCCGGTAGGATCCGTATATGGTTAGTTAGAGGATCGACGGCTGGGAGGCGGGGAGAGCTGGCCGATGGCTCGAGACTCAGTGGCTGCGTGGTCCCTAGGCCACTATTGTAGGTCCTAGGCCACGTCTTGGCATGATTCCTTGTTTGGAATCTTATTCTGTTACAGTGAATTTGAACTCTCGCGCCAGATTCCGCAGAGGTATTTTGAACGCTGTGGTTCAGTCATCATGGCTGGCGGAGGCTCGACGGAGGTAGGTGCCGAGGCACAAGGGGCCAACTTCGATCAGGCAGGGCCGGCTGGGAAGATGCTGGGCCGGCTGGGAGGTACCGAGGCCGCCTGGCTTGGACGCGCTGGGGCCGGCTGAGAAGAGTGCCGGGGCCGACTTGGATCAGGCGGGGCCGACCGGGATGGAAGCGCCGGGGCCGACTGGCTTGGACACGCGGGGCCGGTTGAGAAGAGTGCCGGGGCCGACTTGGATCAGGCGGGGCCGGCCGGGATGGAAGCGCCGGGGCTGCCTGGCTTGGACACACCAGGGCCGGCTGAGAAGAGTGCCGGGGCTGACTTGGATCAGGCGGGGCCAGCCTGGAGGTGCCGGGGCCGCCTAGCTTGGATGCACCGGGCCGGCTGAGAAGAGTGTCGGGGCCGACTTGGATCAGGCAGGGCCGGCCGGGAGGTGCCGGGGCCGCCTGGCTTGGACGCGCCGGGGCCGGCTGAGAAGAGTGCCATGGCCGACTTGGATCAGGCGGGGCCGGTCGGGATGGAAGCGCCAGGGCCGACTTGGATCTGGCGGGACCGGCCGGGAGGTGCCGGGGCCGCTTGGCTTGGACACGCCAGGGCCGGCCGGGATGGATGCGCCGAGGCCGACTTGGATCAGGCGGGGCCAGCCGGGATGGAAGCGTCGGGGCCGATTTGGATCAGGCGGGGCCGGCCGGGAGGTGCCGGGGCCGCCTGGCTTGGATGCACCGGGGCCGCTGAGAAGAGTGCCGGGGCCAGTTGGGAGGATGCCGGCTTTGGAGGTGTCTGCCTTGGGGGCCGTCGGCCTTGGAGCCGTCGGTCTTTGGAGCCGTCGGCCATTGGGGCCGTCGGTCTTTGGAGCCGTCTGCCATTGGGGCCATCGGCCATTGAGCCGTCGACCTTTGGAGCCGTCGGCCATTGGGGCCATCGGTCTTTGGAGAACCCACGCACATGACGTGGCCCCTTTTTCCTTTTGTTGTCTTTCATTATGACGAGACGCTCATTGCTAGAATGTTGCGCCAGCAGGCCAGTTGGCAAGCAGAGCATTTGGATCGGGTGCGACCCCATCGCCAATGTGAGCGATCAACAATGTAATGATGATTTTACCCCTCATCACATACCCCCCACTCCCTAGTCCGAAGTGTAACTTCGGATATAGGGAGTAGAATTCTGGAGCAATCTTATTTGGGGGACATGTCATTCGATCCTCTGTAGAGGAAGTGTTTATCTCTGTGTAGGTTAGAGAAAGGCTTGGGCGGCCCTCTTGCTGAAGTAAAATAAGGTGCTTTAGTTGCACTAGAGTGTCCGAGAAATTATCCGACTGGGACGAAGCTTTAGTGTTGTATCACTCGGATTGGCCGAGGCTGCAGAAATATATCACTCAGTCTTCGGCCGAGGCTTTTGATAATAAGAGATGCACTCCGACTCTGGCCGGGGCTTTTGATAATAAGAGATGCACTCCGGCTCTGGCCGGGGCTTTTGAAGATCAATAAGAAATTCCGTCTGGCTTTAGCCGAGGGTTCCGACTTGTCACTCGGTCTTGGCCGAGGTTTCTGTTAATAGGTGATGCCCTTCGGCTCTGGCTGAGGCTTTTGATAATAAAAGATGCACTCCAGCTCTGGCCGGGCTTTTGATGATAAGAGAGGCTTTTGATAATAAGAGATGCATTCCGGCTCTGGCCGGAGCTTTTTATGACCTACTTCTCATTGTAACTTTCAAGGAGAGTTATAAAAATTTCGCAGGCTTTTTAAAAACTGAATTTAATTCAATGAATAAAAATGGGGCTAGAAAGAGCGTACTTTTATGGATGAATTTATTATTCGGTTGTTGCCGAGCCTTCAGAAATATATCACTCGGTCTTTGGCCGAGGCTCTAAAAATTTATTACTCGTTGTTGCCGAGCCTTTAGAAATATATTACTCGGTTATCACCGAGCCTTTAAATAATAAATTACTCGATGTTGCCTTCAAATAATAAATTACTCGGTGTTGCCGAGCCTTCCCAAGATGCTACTCGGTTGTAACCGAGGCTTCCAAATATAATTACTACTCAGTCCGAGGCTTCAAATAATAAATTACTCGGTGTTGCCGAGCCTTCAAAGATGCTACTCGTTGTAACCGAGGCTTCCAAATATTAATTGCTACTCGGTTGTGACCGAGGCTTCAAATAATAAATTACTCGGTGTTGCCGAGCCTTCAAAGATGCTACTCGGTTGTAACCGAGACTTCCAAATATTAATTGCTACTCGGTTGTGACCGAGGCTTCAAATAATAAATTACTCGGCGAGCCTTCAAAGATGCTACTCGGTTGTAACCGAGGCTTCCAAATATTAATTGCTACTCGGTTGTGACCGAGGCTTCAAATAATAAATTACTCGGCGTTGCCGAGCCTTCAAAGATGCTACTCGGTTGTAACCGAGGCTTCCAAATATTAATTGCTACTCGGTTGTGACCGAGGCTTCAAATAAAAAATTACTCGGTGTTGCCGAGCCTTCCAAGGTGCTACTCGGTTGTAACCGAGGCTTCAAATAATAAATAAATTACTCGGTGTTGCCGAGCCTTCAAAGATGCTACTCGGTTGTAACCGAGGCTTCAAATAAATTACTCGGTGTTGCCGAGCCTTCAAATAATAAATTACTCGGTGTTGCCGAGCCTTCCCAAGATGCTACTCGGCAATAACCGAGGCTTCTAAATAATAAATTACTCGGTGTTTCCGAGCCTTCCCAAGATGCTACTCGGTTGTAACTGAGGCTTCCAAATATTAATTGCTACTCGTTGTGACCAAGGCTTCAAATAATAAATTACTCGGTGTTGCCGAGCCTTCAAAGATGCTACTCAGTTGTAACCGAGGCTTCCAAATATTAATTGCTACTCGGTTGTGACCGAGGCTTCAAATAATAAATTACTCAGTGTTGCCGAGCCTTCAAATAATAAATTACTCGGTGTTGCCGAGCCTTCCCAAGATGCTACTCGGTTGTAACCGAGGCTTCCAAATAAAAATTAAGCCTTCAAATAATTACTCTCGAGCCTTCAAATAATTACTCGGTTTTTTGAGCCTTCAAGATTATATTTTACTTGGCGCTGCCAAGGTACGGAGACCGTTACTCGGTTGTAGCCGAGCCTTCAAGATTATATTTTACTTGGCGCTGCCAAGGTTCAGAGACCGTTACTCGGTTGTAGCCGAGCCTTCAAAGATGCTACTCGGTTGTAACCGAGGCTTCAAATAAATTACTCGGTGCTGCCGAGCCTTCAAATAATAAATTACTCGGTGTTGCCGAGCCTTCCCAAGATGCTACTCGGTTGTAACCGAGGCTTCCAAATAATAAATTACTCGGTGTTTTGAGCCTTCCCAAGATGCTACTCAGTTGTAACCGAGGCTTCCAAATATTAATTGCTACTCAGTTGTGACCGAGGCTTCAAATAATAAATTACTCGGTGTTGCCGAGCCTTCAAAGATGCTACTCGGTTGTAACCGAGGCTTCCAAATATTAATTGCTACTCGGTTGTGACCGAGGCTTCAAATAATAAATTACTCGGTGTTGCCGAGCCTTTAAATAATAAATTACTCGGTGTTGCCGAGCCTTCCCAAATGCTACTCGGTTGTAACCGAGGCTTCCAAATAATAAATTACTCGGTGTTTCCGAGCCTTCAAATAATTACTTGGTGTTTTCGAGCCTTCAAGATTATATTTTACTTGGCGCTGCCAAGGTACGGAGACCGTTACTCGGTTGTAGCCGAGCCTTCAAGATTATATTTTACTTGGCGCTGCCAAGGTTCGGAGACCGTTACTCGGTTGTAGCCAAGCCTTCAAGATTATATTTTACTTGGCGCTGCCAAGGTTGGAGACCGTTACTCGTTTGTAGCTGAGCCTTCAAGATTATATTTTACTTGGCGCTGCCAAGGTTCGGAGACCATTACTCGGTTGTAGCAAGGTTCGGAGACCATTACTCGGTTGTAGCTGAGCCTTCAAGATTATATTTTACTTGGCGCTGCCAGGGTTCGGAGACCGTTACTCTTGTAGCCGAGCCTTCAAGATTATATTTTATTTGGCACTGCCAGGGTTCGGAGACCGTTACTCGGTTGTAGCCGAGCCTTTAAGATTATATTTTACTTGGCGCTGCCAAGGTTCAGAGACGTTACTCGGTTGTAGCCGAGCCTTCAAGATTATATTTTACTTGACGCTGCCAAGGTTCGGAGACCGTTACTCGGTTGTAGTCGAGCCTTCAAGATTATATTTTACTTGGTGCTGCCAGGGTTCGAGACCGTTACTCGGTTGTAGCTGAGCCTTCAAGATTATATTTTACTTGGCGCTGCCAAGGTTCGGAGACCGTTACTCGGTTGTAGCCGAGCCTTCAAGATTATATTTTACTTGGCGCTGCCAAGGTTCGGAGACTGTTACTCGGTTGTAGCCGAGCCTTCAAGATTATATCAAGACTCGGCCCATCCGAGGTACGGAGATAGCTCAAGGAGATAGATCGGTTGTGCCGAGAATCGATGCATAAGCAGCATCTATTTTCTATTACGACTTCTTTGGAAAAACGATTGTAGCGGTCGTGCCGCAGATAATTTAAACAGAATGCCAAAGCTGTAAATGGGGCAAGTCTATAGAGAGTGTACCCTACTGATGGTATATACGACGATTGTTCGAACTCCACGTCCGAGGGATTGATTTCCCGTTCAAATCCTGGAGTTTGTAGGTGTTAGGTCCGATGACTTCCGCCACTTGATAGGGGCCTTCCCAGTTCGGAGACAGCTTTCCTTGCTCTAGCGGTTTGGAGACGGATGCTTTTCGGAGGACAAGATTGGGCGAGAAAGATCTCTCCTTGACTCTGGAGGCGTGATAGCACCCACGGAGAGGGAAGTCCTATCTCCACGGGGATGATAGCTTCCACTCCGAAGGCCATCCGGAACGGGGTTCCGCATGTGGGAACTCTCTGGGTGGTGTGGTAGGCCCACTGGCTGAGGCTGAAGCTGGCCATCGGACTTCTGTGAAGCATGGAGTCAAGAGCTCCTTGTCTTGGCTTTATGACGCCATCCTTCCTCACGCAAAAGGTGCCTAGGGGGCAACGGCAGCCATAAATGCCTTAATGATGGAAGAGATAAGGCATTAAATGCCTTAAAGCAGGTAGATGCACATGGCCTTTATGAGGCCATAAATGCCTTGGTGCGCATAGCACGGCTATGGAAGCCGATCTGTTGTGCCAAGGAAGAGAGAAGGCGGAGACGACGTCGAGTCATGGCGAAAGGACACCGGAGAGATGGGTCGGGCTCGTCGAGATCTGGGGATATCCTTGTCGCAGCCCCTTTGCGGGACTGGTCTGGCCTCCTTAGGTCGATATGGGGGTCCGCGACTCCATGCAGACCAGAAGAAGAAGTGGCTGGAGAAAGAGGAGCTGCGGCCTCTTCGGGGAGGCATGGAGCAGGGGCAGCTATAAGGCGCTCCTGAACCAGATGGATCAGGGCTTGGACCTGCTGGACCAGGGTGGCGAACTGGCCCTGGGTCACCGGGACAGCTGGTGGCGATAGAGTCTCAGCTAGTGGCGGCGGCGGCGCCACGATACTCATCGGATCGGATCTTTGGGAGGCGACCTGGTCCTGGGCTTCAGAAGTTGCCCTTCTCCGATTAGCCATTGGAGAGGTTCTCTTCTAAATCGAGATCCTTGTCTCCTTTCTTCAAGTTTAATGGGACTTGAGGCCCTTCCTCTAGCGCCAATCTGTTGCTACTGAAATCTATCCTCCGGCTCGGGCGTGATCGGGCTGCAGCGTGGGCTCCCTCCTGGGCGGACCTGCAAGACAGTCCTCATGCGAGAGGCGTTGGGGGTGGCCCTCTGTGGAAGACCCTCCGCTCAAGTTAGTGGAGACCAGCAGTCAACAAATATGGGGAGAAGGATCCCCCAGGAAGAGTTCCTCCGAGCTCTCGTGGGAGCTTTCATGGCGGAGTGTGAGAACTGCGAATGAAAAATGGGCGTAGAATAGCCGTACCTAAGAGGCTTGAGGGTGGTAGTATTTATAGGCGGTCACCTGACTTCTTGGACGTGCTCTGGATGAGGTCTGAAAGTTGTTGGGATTCGAAACGGATTCGAATCAGGTTGTTACAGGGCCGGTAGGATCCGTATATGGTTAGTTAGAGGATCGATGGCTGGGAGGGGGGAGAGCTGGCCGATGGCTCGAGACTCAGTGGCTGCGTGGTCCCTAGGCCACTATTGTAGGTCCTAGGCCACGTCTTGGCATGATTCCTTGTTTGGAATCTTATTCTGTTAGAGTGAATTTGAACTCTCCCGCACCAGATTCCGCAGAGGTGTTTTGAACGCTGTGGTTCAGTCATCATGGCTGACGAGGCTCGGCGGAGGTAGGTACCGAGGCACAAGGGGCCAACTTGGATCAGGCAGGGCCGGCTGGGAAGATGCCGGGGGCGCCTGGGAGGTGCCGAGGCGGCTGGGAGGTGCCGGGCCGCTGGCTTGGACACGCCGGGGCCGGCTGAGAAGAGTGCCGGGGCCGACTTGGATCAGGCGGGGCCGGCCGGGATGGAAGCGCTGGGGCCGACTGGCTTGGACACGCTGGGACCGGCTGAGAAGAGTGTCGGGGCCGACTTGGATCAGGCGGGGCCGGCTGGGATGGAAGCGCCCGGGCCGCCTGGCTTGGATACGCCGGGCCGGCTGAGAAGAGTGCCGGGGCCGACTTGGATCAGGCAGGGCCGGCCTGGAGGTGCCGGGGCCGCCTGGCTTGGATGCGCCGGGGCCGGCTGAGAAGAGTACCGGGACCGACTTGGATCAGGCGGGGCCAGCCGGGAGGTGCCGGGGCCGCCTAGCTTGGACGCGCCAGGGCCGGCTGAGAAGAGTGCCGGGGCCGACTTGGATCAGGCGGGGCCGGCCGGGAGGTGCCGGGGCCGCCTGGCTTGGACACGCCAGGGCCAGCCGGGATGGAAGCGCCGGGGCCGACTTGGATCAGGCAGGGCCGGCCGGGATGGAAGCACCAGGGCCGACTTGGATCAGGCGGGCCGGCCGGGAGGTGCCAGGGCCGCCTGGCTTGGACGCGCTGGGGCCGGCTGAGAAGAGTGCCGGGGCGGCTGGGAGGATGCCGGCCTTGGAGGTGTCCGTCTTGGGGGCCGTCGGCCTTGGAGCCGTCGGTCTTTGGAGCCGTCGGCCATTGGGGCCGTCGGTCTTTGGAGCCGTCGGCCATTGAGCCGTCGGTATTTGGAGCCGTCGGCCATTGGGGCCGTCGGTCTTTGGGAGAACCCACGCACATGACGTGGCCCCTTTTTCCCTTTTGTTGTCTTTCATTATGACGAGATGCTCGTTGCTAGAATGTTGCGCCAGCAGGCCAGTTGGCAAGCAGAGCATTTGGATCGGGCGCGACCCCATCGCCAATGCGAGCGATCAACAATGTAATGATGATTTTACCCCTCATCAATTATTATTATTATTATTATTATTATTATTATTATTATTATTATTATTATTTGTTTTCTTACAATGGAAATCAAATACAAAGAAGGCATTTAACACCAACTCAACTCATCTAAATTAAGTTCACATTTAAATTATAAATAATTATATATTTTTAATTATTTTTATCTATATTAGTTTAGGTTTACCTCTACCTCTATCCTTATTATAAATTGTTAAAAGATCACTCTTTCTAACCGAAACATTTAAAGGTCTTCGTTGTACATTTTCGAACTACCGTAATTGATTTTCTTCATTTTTTTTCAATTGGGCTACTCTTATCATTTCTCTTATATATTTATTTTTAATTCTATCTTTTAAAGTTTTACCATATATCAATCTTAACATATGCATTCCTATTATACTTAATTTATTATATGTTATTTCAGTATTGTCCAACACTCTGTTCCATATAGCATAGCTGGCCTAATCGCGATTTTATAGAATTTTTTTCAATTTTAATGGGATGCATCGATCATATAATACTTTCGAAGCACTTCTCTACTTAATCCATTCTGTTTTAACTCTATGATTTACATCTTTACCTAATTCACCTTCTTACTGGATAATTGATCCCAAATATCTAAATTTTTACCCTTGTTATCTCTTAGCTTGCAATCTTCACTGTTTCTTTATTTATATTTCTACTACACTAAAATTATATTTCATGTATTCAGTTTTAGTTCTACTAATCTTAAAACCTTTAGATTCTAAAGTCTCTTTTCAAACCTCTTAGTATTTACTTTAGAAATATTCATAAAAAAATGCCTCGCAAAAATCCCTCATAAAATCCTCAAAAATTAATTTTGTGAGGGATATTTCGAGGGATTTATTTTTTATTAATAAGTCCTTAGTAAAAATTTTTGTTGAAAAAAATTCCTTCAAAAATCCCTCACAAATTTAATTTCTAAGGAATTTTATGAGGGATTTTTGCGAGGCATTTTTTATGGATATTTCTATAATAAATGGGTTGTTTGTAAAAAAAAATTGATAAAAATAATCCCTCAGAAAATCCCTTAAAAATTAATTTTTTGAGAGATTTTTTGAGGGATTTATTTTTCATTAATGAGTCCTTAGTAATTTTTTTTATAAAAAAAACCCTTGAAAAATTTCTCACAAAAATAATTTTTGAAAGAATTTGCGAGTTATTTTTTGATAATTTTGCAAGGAATTTTTCAGGGGATATTTCTATAATAAATGGGTTGTTTTAAAAAATAATAATAATAAATCCCTCAAAAATTTTTTTATGAGGGATTTATTTTTCATTAATGAGTCCTTAGTAAATTTTTTTGATAAAAAAATCTATTGAAAAATCCCTCACAAATTTAATTCTTCAGAGATTTTGTGAGGAATTTTTTGATAAATTTTTGAGAAATTTTTTGAGGGATATCTATAAAAAATGGGTTCTTTGTAAAAAAATTAATAAAAAATCCCTCAAAAAATCCCTGAGAAATTAATTTTGTGAGGTTTTTTTGAGGGATTTATTTTTTTTAATGAGTCCTTAGCAAAATTTTTAAATACAAAAACCCTCAAAAAATTCCTCACAAATTTAAATTCCAAGGGATTTTATGAGGAATTTTTTTATTATTTTTTTACAAAGAATCCATTTGTTATAGAAATATCTCTCAAAAAATCCTTTGCAAAATTTTTTAAAAATACCTTGAGAAATTAATGTTATGAGGGATTCTCCAAGGAATTTCTTTTTCATTAATGAGTCCTTAGTGAAATTTTTTGATAAAAAAAATCCCTCAAAAAATCCCTCATGAATTTAATTTCCAAGGGATTTTATGAAGGATTTTTTGATAATTTTGTGAGGGATTTTTTGAGCGATATTTCTATTATAAATTGGTTATTTATAAAAAAAATTATTAAAAAAATCCCTCAAAAATTTATTTTGTGAGGGATTTTTTGAGGGATTTATTTTTCATTAATGTGTCCTTAGTAAAATTTTTTGATGAAAAAATCCCTCATAAAATCTCTTCCAAAATAAATTTTGAGGGATTTTGTGAGGGATTTTCTAATAATTTTGTAAGGGATTTTTAAGGGATATTTCTATAATAAATGGGTTCTTTGTAAAAAAAAATTGATTAAAAAATCTCTCAAAAAATCCCTTGAAAATTTATTTTGTAAGGGATTTTTTGAGTGATTCATTTTTCATTAATGAGTCCTTAGTAAAATTTTTTGATGAAAAAATTTGTCAAAAAATCCCTCATAAATTTAATTTCTGAGGGATTTTACGATGTATTTTTCAAAGGATATTTCTATCATAAATGAGTTCTTTATAAAAAAAATTGATAAAAAATTCCTAAAAAGTCTTTCAAAAATTACTTTGCAAGGAATTTTGCGAGGGATTAGGAGGATTTCTGAGTTGTACGTGTGGAAGAGAATTTAGGGCATGCACTAAGGGAGATTGGCGAGCGCTGAAAGGTGACAAGAAATCGAGGGATGTCATGGGAGATCAAGAGTAGCGGGAAGGCCTAGAATAGTTCAATGGGAAGCCAAATTTGGAGGATGAAGACTTGTAGGTGAAGGGGTTGGAGGTTCATGTCATCCATTCATCCACTCGTCAAATCTCAAGACCTAATAATAACACCAGAGCGAGGCCAAACTCCATCTTGCCCCGATCTAAAGCTCTCTACTTTCTCCTCCCATTCCTTGTGGATTCCTCCATGCTCATAAAACTCATCCTATTTCAATATTGGATCAAGTTTGTAGAAATGCATAGACTCTAGACTCCTTAACTCATCTAAGCCTTTTTCCAACTACAAGGATCGGCTACATGAATATGTTTCCTTCACTCTGCTTTATTCAGGATCAAGTCAAACGTTTTAACCTTTCGCATAGTTTGATTTACTAGATTCATGTTTTAAGGGATCTGACGGAGTTTTATGTTGGCTATCAACTACCTAACGCAGCCCTTCTCCTTTACCCGGGCTTGGAACCGGCCTTGGTGGAGTTTTTTAGTTTTTTCTCTGACTTTCTTATTCTATTTTGTTCGAATCTAAGCCACAAAATCTTTAAATTGCTAAATATTTTTCTACTTTGATTAATTTTTTATTTTTATTTTTGAGGCTAAACTATCTTGTGAAGAGCTTTTTTTTTCGCAAAAAAGTTGCAAATCTTGCACCAGTTTATCATGATTTTGCTGCAAAATTTAGAATTGATATCTCGTACGGGACTACCTTCTTGATTTCTCATATACATAGAGAAGCTAATTAGGTAATCGACTCACATTCCAAAGAATGTCTTTTTTTTTTCTTCTCTTCTATAACAAAGAAGGAGGTTTAAGTTCTTACTAACTTAATTTCTCATGCATTTGTAGAGATAATTTGTGCAAGTTGTAGAAAAGAAGATGATATTCAGTAAGCATTTTTTTTCTCAATACTATCCAAGTCACTAAAAAATCACCTACTTCATTGACCTCTTTATAAGTATACAAGTATTCAATCCTCTAGATAGAAGAGATGATTAAATGGATGTCACTTAGAAAGAGGTGTTCAGAGTTTAATTGACCATTAATCTAGACTGCAATAAAGGATGAATTATCCTTCAACATGATTCTAAAATTTAAATTCAAGTCCATAATTGCTTTCAACCCAAATCAGATTCTTGTCAACTTTGTAAATGAAACAGAAGAGGTTGACAAAAGTATTGCTAATGCAAGGAGAATGTGTTGCTTCTTTGTCTTAGTAGTGGAGGCACCCAAGAAATAAATTTTGCATGAGATTCCACATTATCATGTGGAAAGGTGCCGCAGATACTAATCATATTATCAAAGGTCTTTCATCAAATTTTGGGACCATAAATATGTGACAATAGAGGGGAAAATTGTGCACAAACAAATTGGAGAGCTTTTGGATACAACTGAGGTATATGAAGGAGCAAAGTTGATTTTTGTTATGAGAACATTTAGAGGATTGTATCCCGATCGGGTAGGTTATTGCTGACACTAGACTTTTAGTGAAGTACTATTTCATTAATAAAGCTAGTTGGAGAGGTTTAGAATGTACAAATATTTTATTGGATGATAGTTGGTCACACAAGAGATAGCTGGAGTATAGGAGGTTTTTGGATAGTGCTGGGACTCATTGCTATGCATCCTTTCATGGGGTGCTCGACAAGCAACTTAACCGACATGGGGAAAACTCTATAAGGTCGTTATTTACACCAAAATATCTTTTCTTTTTCTTGCTTCTAGACTTCTCTTCCATCTTAGTGCCATTACAGGCTTCTCTGGAAAATGCATTAGTTTAATCCTCCTCCTTAATGCACTTTTCAAAGTCTCTTAGCATACTTTGCAGTAGTTCAAGCTTTGTTCACCTTAGAGACTTGTAAAAATATCTACGACTTCCTCCTTTGTCTTGCAATGCTTAGGTTTAACTTTTCTTTTAGTTATTTTTTTTCCACTGTTGAAGCTATCTGTTGCATCTTTTGAAGGAGTAGAGGCTTCCTTTACCATAGTCCAGAGATTTTGTAAAGCATTTCATAAGTTTTGATCGCATGCTCTAATTTTTTTATAATCTTTTTATGATTAAACAAATTTATTGTAGATTCCCTTTTAAATTATATCTTCAACTTTATCAAGTGAAAGCAGTGGCAATAGCAAGATGATTCTGTGTGATTGTGAAGAAAGATTAGTGGCAAGAACCTTATGGAGGATGAAAAATTTTGAAAAAAGATTCCATGGTTGCTCCAAATATGGGGTAAGGGTTTTGGATTTTTTTCACTTTATATTATTTTTATGATTATATTTTTGAGTGCCTAGAATACTGAGTTATAAGTGACCGAGCCATACAAGTATTTTAAGGAGGTTGATTCTCCTACCCATACATGTGGGACCAAGCTAGCTACAAAAATTATAAATAAATTGTAAAGTTTGTGCAAAAAGCCTAGTTGACTCATGCAAGGAAAGAAATTGCTTGTGAAGAAGATGGTTGTAGGAAGAGAAAGACTAGCTTAAGAAAGGAAGAGAGTTTATAGCTTTGGGGAATATAGTAGTCTAATTTTATTCTTGAAATTTATTTTTATTTTGAATCTATAGTCTGCCTATGGAATGTAGGACAATGTAAATTGCTAAATGTAATGTGGATTTCTTATGTAATGCAATGGAATTTTTAAATGCAATAGTGTGTTCAATGACTACTCTGCAATTTTGAGTAAAATACCCTGATCCAATGCAACGAAACATTCTAAAAGACATCTAAAAAAATACTAAAATATCTTGATCTAATACACTAAAACATCTTAAAATATTTGAACTAATATATTGAAACATCCTAAAATATATTAGCAACACTTCTTCCAACTGCAGCTCCACTTATAGTAGCACCCCTTTTAACTACAATCTTACCTACAACAGCATTGGAATTTGAAACTTTTGAATAACATAAATTGGTCAGATCAAACCTGTAGTAACACTATAACTCCTCAAACTTTCAGCTGCAACCTTATGTGTAGCAAAATCCATTCCAACTGCAACAACATCTATAGTAGTACCCCTTCTCCCTGTAGCAGTATCCCTCCCAACTGCAGCCTCATCTATAGCAACATTCCTTCCAGCTACAGCTCTGTTTGTAGAACACTAGATCCTGCTTCACTTTAGTTTACAACACTAGCAAACCATACCATATACATAAGAAAATTATATATCAATACATTAGAATGATGTTGAAATATTTATTTTGCATGATTTATCTAAGATTTAAACCGTGTTGCTCTTTGAAATGGTCTTAGAGGCTACAATGTAAACTACTTAAAATAAGATATATATATTTCATAACATCACTGATACTCTTCTTTTTTTATTTATTTCAGATTGACTTATACCTTATAAGTTGCGATGGCTCTCCTTTTATCTTGTATTGGATGTAAGGGTGGGACATATGAAGAATCTGTCAACTAATAGGCTATACTTTATGTCAAAATATATAGCATGTTAATAAAAAGATTGCATTTCTTAAATGAATCATTAGAATTAGCACCGATAACTTACTGTTTCTCTTTTTGCAATCTGATCCTTTTTTGCCAAGCTATTTCCTTAGTGAAACTAGCTTTACATCACTTAGAATTGTACCATTTCTCACACCTCATAGACTTGTTCATTCTTAATGCTTTGTAAGGATTTCTTGGCTCATCTAGATCCCTCTTCCTCAGCTTTTTTCGTCTCCAAAGTACATAATGATGGACTGGAATAGATAGCCCAATTTCAATCCACTCATCCTGGCTTGACATAGGATAAATGATCTTCTGATAGTAAGCCGAGTAAACCTTCCTGTTATAACAAGGGTGAACATATTTCTTTACTTATTCTAAGTTCTTAATAATGGAAGCCACACTATAATTGCAAGGCAATCCAATAAGATCCCAAATCCTATAAGTGCAACTCCTTGAGGTCAGGTCAATCACATGCCTCTCATACTTTAGCCTTCCAACAAGTGTTGCACAATAATATCTAGAGTCCAACTTCAACATTCAAACTCGTCTTGAATAGTAGGGCAAATTGGTCCCACATACTTCTCCATATCAAGCTTTTCAATATTAAATCTATCCATTAATCTCACTCTAATCTACTCCAGCATAAACAATATGGGTAGATTCCTCCCTTCCATAATCATAACATTAAATGAATCATTTGGATTGTTGAAGAGGTAATCAGTTTTAGCCCTAGTACTGAAGTGGGACTTGGACCATTGTGGTGAAAAGATCTTCTTAAGCCATTACCATGCTTCCTCATTTTATCCTTCTATATAGTACATCCTTCTCTCAAACTACATTTGTGTGGTTGCATAGGTTGCCCTCCATATTGTGGTTTTTATTTTTTTTTTCCCTTAAATAATCCTTTGAAAATACTATACATGTGTCTTATGCAATATTTAAGCTTGACACTTGGAGATAGCTCCTCAATAACAGGTACCAAGCCCTAATAGCATGCAACAATCCCCATTAAAAGTGGATATAATAGAAAATAGAAAAGTTAGAAAAATAAACTTTGAAATGCTCACCTTTTGTATGTTTGATGTGAATACTTACCCAAGCTCCTTCGGTTTGCCTACCTCATCACTAAATATATGAAAAAACTAACTCCAAAAATCTTTATTATCTTGCTCAATAACAACTATTGCAATTGGAAAGACATCATCACTCCCATCTCTGCTGACAATTGATAGTAGCTACCCTTCAAATATTTTCTTTAAGAATCATCTATTTAGACCAATGATAGGTATACATCCAGCAAGAAAACCCACCTTTTAGGCATGATATCTGATGTATATTTTCTTAAAAAATAACGGTGTTCCCTTTTTAGAAACTTCATACTATAAGATGGCATTACTCCTAGCATTTGATAATCTGATTATCTCAATAGTTTCTTTAACTTTCTATACCGCAACCTTTCATCATCTTTAATGATTTTCCTTTTGTTGGCCCAGATGACAACCCAAGAGGGGGGGGGGGTGAATTGGGTTCTTTAAAAAATTAGCCTTTTAAATTATTTAGCTTGAGATGAATGAAGGCAAATGCAAAGTAAATATAAATTGCAGTGAATAAAACAGAGATAGAGAAAGAGACAATAGATCACGGCAAACACAAAGGATTTTATAGTGGTTCGGTGTATCCAACACCTACGTCCACTCCCAAGATTCACTTGGGTCCACACTATAATCACCCTAGATTACAGCAGAGTTGTTTTACAAGCTCACAACTCGAACTTGTTATTTTCCGGACGCACAACGAACCCAGCTGTTTTCAAGGGCTCACCAGCACAAAAACCCTTAACCCAAGCTTAACCAAGCTTGAACTGAGGTAAGACTACCTCCTCTAGTTCAATCCCCCAGATTGAACTAGACACAAAGAATAGAAATATGTTTGTTTAGTTACAATGGCTCCTTAATGAGCAGATAAACAAATGTAAGAATAGAGTTTAGATAAGCCTGATTTGCAGTTGGTTGGCTTTGAGCTTTTCTTCTTTTCTTCAACTCCTTTGAAGTGTAGAACCAGGCCTCAGCTTGGATTCTTCACGGAAGATGTGTTGGAGTTGATTTGGGCTTTTCCTCTTTTCTTTGAGTGTTGAAAATCTCTTGAGATACTCTTGAATAGCACTTGGATTTTCTTCAGAAGCTTCCTTGGATTTGAGCTTGAACACAGAAGGAACTTCCTTTGATTTCACACTCTTTCTTTCACTCTATTTTGAATCACGGATTTTTTCAACTGAAGCTCTGTTTTTTGATTTTTCTCTTCTTTTTCTTTGAAATAAAAATCTCTTTATTCGTCTCTCTTTGATTTGAAAACAGCTTCTCTATTTATAGATTCTGCAAGAATATAGCCGTTAGAGACAAAGAAAAATAGCCGTTAATCAAAAAACTTACCATTGGAGCTGAGTTGGCATTCGTAAAAATCTCGCCCAGATTTGCTGGAGTCGACTCATGCTTTTTCGAGTCGGCTCGAGCTCGTGATACTAAAAATAGAAATGTTTAGAAAGTCATGGGGTCGACTCACCAAAAGTAAAGTGTCGACTCCTGAAAGTCGGGGGTCGACTCATGAAAAGTTGGGGTCGACTCGCGAAATGCTCAGAAAAACACACCTCTGGTGTCTGAGCGGAGTCGACTCGCACAGTCATGGAGTCGGCTCGACAAAATCGGGGGTCGACTCGTGAAATTACGTGGGTCAACTCGAGACAGATAGACATTTCTGTTCTCTGAGGGGAGTCGACTCTGAAACTCATGAGTCGGCTCCGGAACGTATCAAAAATCAGAAAGATTTCTGATTGACTTTAAAATCGTTCCAGATTCATTTTAATTCATATTTTTGACTTGAATTCAATAAAATTGACATTAAGAATTAATTCAAGAAGTATTCCAAAAACTCATTGATTAATCTATGAATTATAAAATTTCTTTTTGAAAGCTTAAACATTGAGCTTAAAGTTACTTTCAAAAATGATTAAAGTCAAACTTTAACATTCTCATTGATTGTTCAAAATAAATTTATTGCTCATTTAAATAAACTCATTACATCTTTTAATGTACTCAATGGCTTTTAGTAATCATCAAAATCAAAAGGATTGGGGCATATAATTTTTCAATAATCTTCCAACAATCTCCCCCTTTTTGATGATGACAAAAACATTGAGTTTATGCATGATTGATTTGTGAATTTATTTTGATTTCATAAATAGGCTTAGGCTCCCCCTGAATGAGGTAGCTCCCCCTATGAAACTTAAATAAATATCCCATTGTTTATCTCATTGATTAATTTGATTTTCTCATATGCATTTACAATCATAAAACTATAAAACTCTCCCCCTTTTTTGTTATCAACAAAAAGGTAGAGAAGCAAAACTATTCAATCAAGATAAGATTTAACCAAATCATTCATTCATTGAAAGAAGGAAATACATTGAGTAATCAAAATTGACATTTCATTTCATCAAGGAGTCTAATACATCAAAATGTTTAATACATTGATATCAAAATGTAAACATTACATTAATTTCAATACATAGCAAGGATTGAAAATCTAATACATTAGAAATGAGTTCTAACAATCCTAGTCAAATGATCTATTATATTCTTGATTCCATCTGATTGGATTTTTACATAATCTTTTAACCTTTCATCTACAAAGTGCAAGCAGTCAAAATCTTGTCTTGAAGCTCCGCATTGCACTTAGAGTAGGTCTCGCCATCTCCGCAAATATCTTTAAGCTCTTCAAAAATGTTCTTGAGATCTCCACTTAAAGACTTTGACGAAGTGCTGAGAGTAGACTCAATTTTAGTGATTATGTCATCCAATGAATATAGAGTTTCTTTTAGGTTCATGAACTTATTCTCAAACTCTGATTTAAGTTTTCTGATTGATCATCTAATAGTCCTTTGAGTTGCTTTAATTGTAGATCTGAAAAGCCAGCAGAAGAGGATGAAGCTTGATCAAATAACTGAGCAGGTGTAGGAGCAGGTGCTGAAGTAGGAGGGCTCGGAGGTGCAGGTGAGGATTGTCTAACTGATGGACCTGGTGCATCAACATCCGTAGCTCTCTCTTCTATCAATCCTTTCCTCTCCCATATACCATTTTTCTTAATAAAACCCATCCGATGAATGGTGGCCAAGCTATAAAAGTCTGTATGTCTCAGGTTCCTCATTGGCTCACTGTCAGATATAACAATTCCTTGACTCTGAAAGATCTTGGTGAGAATCATACCATAGGGCAGGCTAGACTTTCTTTTTCCTCCACAGTCAGCAATGTACCAAAGAATCATACTGGGAAGGTTTATAGGTTTGCCCGTAACAATGGCATCCATCACAAAGATGTCCCTTTCAGATACATAATCAAATCTTTCTATCTTTGGAAAAAGTATCCTACTGCAAATGTTATGAAGTAATCTCAGTTCTAATGAAAGTTGGTTGGCAAACACCTCTTCAAAGCCGACAACATCCCGGTTTAATAATCTAGCAAGAGCAGGACATCGGTCTTCAGAAGAAAATGTGGCAGTACCAGATAAGGGTAGATCCAATAGTCTAGACAGAAGCTCTACAGTCACAGAGATCCTATAACCTCTCACAGTGCTAATAAGGCCATTATCACCTCTAGACAAATTCTTATAGAACTCCTTTACTAGAGAGGGATAAGTGGGGCAATCCAGGGAACATATCTTCTCCCATCCCATTTCTATCAATTGTCTCCCTAATAAAAATCCCTCTGCCTCAAAAAGTTCAAAATCCACTTTCTACCCGTGGTGATGATTCTATCTGCTAATCGATCTACCTGAGTAGAGAGCAGCTGGAGAAGCATTCGGAGTAGAAGAAGATGATGTCGAATCAGAGCTGGGTGATGGCTCACGCACCGACGCCTTACGGTCTTTCTAACGGCGCTTCCTCTTGACGCCGGCCGCAGCAAGATTGGAACCACGAGTTTTGGGTGCCATCGGTCGATTGGAAGTGTTAATCAGTGATGTTGGGAGTTTGGAAGGTCTGGAGATATTTTGGAGAGAGTATTTTGAGAGATTGGAAAGTTTGAAATGAACGGCGAGTCGACTCTGCCCTAGATAAATCAACCTGGGACCACTTCGAGTCGGCTCGCGCAAAGCAAGGGGTCGACTCCGGACAGTCACAGAAAACCATCCCGAAGTGGAGTCGACTCGCGCCGAGAAGGGGTCGACCCGAGAGTTTCAGTCGAAACCAGGAGTCGACTCCGATACTCACCGAGTCGGCTCCGAGACCATTTCAGAGCAAAAACATGAAATTTCTGAAATGTGTCCGGAATTTGATCATTAAAATTGATAAAATAATCATTGAATATGAATGATCAATTAGATATGAATTCTAGATAAGATTTCCTTAAAGATCAAGGATTTGAAAGGATCTTAGATAAAATTTCCTTAGGGGTTTCAAATTCATTCTAATGGATCACAAATCCCTAACTCTCCTCTAAGATAACAGAATCTTTCTTCACTTAAAGGTTTTGTAAATATGTCAGCTAATTGTTCTTCAGTGTTAACATAATCAAGACATATTTCATTATTTGCTACATGTTCTCTTATAAAATGATATCTAATTTCTATGTGTTTGGTTCTTGAATGTTGAATTGGATTCTTTGTTAGATTAATTGCACTTGTGTTATCACATTTATAGGTGTTTATCAAGTGTGATACCATAGTCTTCAAGTTGTCGCTTAATCCATAGGATTTGAGCACAGCAACTTCCAGCTGCTACATATTCAGCTTCAGTAGTTGATAATGCAACTGAATTTTGCTTTTTGCTAAACCATGAGATTAAGTTACTTCCTAAGAATTGGCATGCACCACTTGTGCTTTTTCTATCTAACTTACATCCAGCATAATCAGAATCAGTGTATGCAATCAGATTTAATGTGGAGTCTCTAGAATACCATAAACCTACATTTTTTGTTCCACTTTATATCTTAGTATTCTTTTAACAGCAATTAAATGTGATTCTTTAGGTTCTGACTGAAATCTAGCACATAAGCAAACAACAAACATTATGTCTGGTCTACTTGCAGTTAAGTAAAGTAGGGATCCGATTATACCTCGATAATATTTTTGATCAACCTTCTTACCTTCTTCATCTTTGTCCAGCTTGCATGAAGGACTCATTGGTGTTCCGAGGGGTTTAATTGATTCCATACCAAACTTCTTTAGGATTTCTCTTGTGTATTTTGTTTGGTTGATGAAGATTCCCTCTTTGCTTTGTTTGATTTGGAGTCCAAGGAAGAAGTTGAGTTCTCCCATCATGCTCATTTCAAATTCTCCCTGCATCAACTTAGCAAACTCTTGACATAGAGAATTGTTAGTAGCACCAAAAATAATATCATCAACATATATTTGAACTACTAATAAATCTTTACCTTTTCTTTTCAAAACAAAGTTTTATCAACATTTCCTCTTATAAAATCATTTTCAATTAAGAATTTACTTAATCTATCATACCAAGCTCTAGGTGCTTGTTTCAAACCATATAATGCTTTGTGCAATTTAAAAACGTGATTTGAAAATTCGTGATCTTCAAAACCTGGTGGTTGTTCTACATATACTTCTTCATTTATAAATCCATTTAAAAATGCACTTTTTACATCCATTTGAAATAAGTTAAAATTCATATGACATGCAAATGCAAGTAATAGTCTAATGGCTTCTAATCTAGCTACTGGTGCAAAGGTTTCATCAAAATCAATGCCTTCTTCTTGATTATATCCTTTTGCAACTAATCTAGCTTTGTTTCTAATTACTATGCCATTTTCATCTAGTTTATTTCTGAATATCCATTTTGATCCTATAACCGAATGATTTTTAGGTCTTTCAACTAAAGTCCATACATTATTTCTTGTAAATTGATTTAATTCTTCTTGCATTGCTAACATCCAATTATTATCTTTTTCAGCTTCTTCAATAGTTTTAGGTTCTGTGCAAGATGATTACTAATGTTTCTCATGGATGATCTAGTTCTTATTCCTTGAGATGGATCACCTATAATCAATTCCTTAGGATGACTATAAGCATATCTCCAATCCCTAGGTAGCTTCGTTAGTATCATCATCCTTAGGTGAATCATTATCTTTAGTTCTTGCTCTTGATCTAAATACATCAATATTTAATTTTTCAAGATCTTTCTCAATTATGTTTGTATCTTCTTCATCATCAAATTTTTCAGAACGAGTTGCTAAAGATTCATCAAAAACTACATGAATTGATTCTTCAACAACTAAAGTTTTCTTGTTAAATACTCTATATGCTTTACTAGTTATTGAGTATCCTAAGAATATTCCTTCATCAGATTTAGCATCAAATTTGCCTAAATTGTTTTTACCATTATTGTGAACAAAACATTTACAACCAAATGCATGAAAATATTTTAATGTTGGGTTTTCTATCATGCCATAATTCATAAGGTGTTTTCTTTAAAATAGGTCTTATTAAGGCTCTATTTAGGATGTAACATGCTGTGTTAATAGCTTCCGCCCAAAAGTATTTCGGGAGTTTACTTTCACATAGCATGGTACGGGCCATGTCTTCTAGAGTCCTATTTTTCCTTTCAACTACACCATTTTGTTGTGGGGTCCTAGGTGCAGAAAAATTATGATTAATTCCATTTTCATTGCAAAAACTTTCAAATAAGTGATTTTCAAATTCAGTTCCATGATCACTTCTTAGAGACACTATGGTAGTGTTTTTCTCATTTGTTACTTTCTTGAAGAATTTCATGAATATCGAGAAAGTCTCATCTTTGTGAGCTAAAAACATTACCCAAGTGAATCTAGAGTAATCATCTACTATCACAAGACCATATTTCTTTCCTCCTAGACTTGTGGTTCTAGTTGGTCCAAAAAGGTCCATGTGAAGTAGCTCTAATGGCCTAGAAGTTGAAACAATATTTTTAGATTTGAAAGAACTTCTAGTTTGTTTTCCAAACTGACATGCATCACATATTTTGTTATTTTCAAAATCTAATTTAGGTAAACCTTTTACTAAATCCATTTTAATTAGTTTTGAAATCAAGTGTGTGCTTGCGTGACCTAATCTTCGATGCCACAACCAACNATGCCACAACCAACCAATCTCATTCATATTAGCATTATTTGCAACTAAGCAATGATTATTAGTAGACAATTTGTCTAAATCAATCATATATACATTGCCATTTCTATTTCCAATAAAAACAATGCTATTATCAATGGGATTAGCTACAGTGCATAAAGAAGATTCAAAAGATACTTTAAAACCTTTGTCACATAATTGACTTATACTAATTAAGTTATGCTTTAAACCATCAACATAAAGTACATTTTCAATAAATGTGGAGGGAGTTATTTGAATGTTACCAAACCCCAAGATTTGGCCTTTGCCATGTCGCCAAATGTAACAACTCCTCCTTTCTTTTCTTCTAGGGTGATGAATTCTTCTTGTCACCCGTCATATGTCTTGAGCAGCCACTATCAAGATACCACTTTCTCTTTGATCTCTTGGCCACAAGACATTCCTGCAATAAAATCAACTTTATGTTTAGGTACCCAAGCTTTCTTGGGTCCTTCATGGTTAGTAGCAACAAATAATATTCCTTTCGGAACCCATATTTTCTTTCCTTTAATATTCAGGTTTTTACTGGGTTTTAGAATTTTACATTCATAAGATTTATGTCCTGTTTGATTACATTTAAAGCATGTAAAATTACTTTGGCCAGCACTTACAAAAATATTTTTAAGTGATTTTTGTTTTCTTAAAGTGTTATATCCTAATCCGGCTTTGTCAAAAACTACTTTTTGACTATTTAATAACATGTCTAATTTAATTGAACTTAATGTAAACTTATCAACTATGTTTTTATGTTTTTCAACCTCATTCTTTAGTTTATCTTTTTCATTTGAGATTGATTCCTTTTCATTCATTAAAATTTCATTTTCAGATTTAAGTTTCTTAATTTCATTGTTAAGATTTTCCTTTTCTTGAATGAAAGTTAAGTTTTCATTTTTCAAAATCTTGTATTTCTTTTTCAAAACTTTGAAATCCCCAACAAGTTCATTAAAGGCATCAAAAAGTTCATCGAAAGCAAATTCATCGCAAGGGTTATCGGAACTTACCTCATCGTTGTCGTCCGCCATAAAGCATACGTTTGCGACTTCCTTTTGTTCTTCTTCTTCGGAAGAAGATTCCTCGCTGTCACTCCAAGTCGCCATATAAGCCTTCTTTTTCTTTTTGTAGGCTTTCTTCAATCTAGGACATTCATTCCTAAAGTGCCCGGTTTATTACACTCATAGCACATCAAGGGGTCTTTCTCTTTTTCTTTGTCCTTGTCCTTATCTTATCCTTTTCTCCTTCCCACTTAGCTCCAAATTTTTTCTTGTGGAAGGGTTTCTTTCTCCTCATAAATCTTTTAAATTTCTTTGCTAAGAGAGCAGTCTCTTCATCATTATCATCATCATCATCACTGCTGCTCTCTTCTTCTTTTGCAGCTTTGAGGGCAATAACTTTCTTTTTCTTTGAGTCCTCCTCAACATGCTGCCTCATAGTCAGCTCATGGGTCATAAGGGATCCTAGAAGCTCCTCTAAGGGTAAAGTGTTGAGGTCCTTAGCTTCTTGGATTGCAGTCATTTTTGCTTCCCATGATCTTGGTAATGACCTAAGAATTTTCCGAACAAGTTCAGAGTTAGTATATGTCTTACCAAGACTTTTCAAACCATTTACAATATCAGTGAATCTAGTGTACATGCATGCAATGGTTTCAGATTGTTCCATGCTAAATAATTCATATTTATGAACAAGAATATTAATTTTAGATTCTTTTACTTGATTGGTACCCTCATGGGTAACCTCTAGTCTATCCCAAATCTCCTTTGCGAATTACATGTGGAGATTCTATTGAATTCATTAGCATCTAAGGAGCAATATAAAACATTCATGGCCTTAGCATTAAGCTGTGCCATTTTCCTATCATTATCATTCCAGTCCCTTTCGGGCTTAGGAACAATAGTGCCATCTATAACATGTGTGGGTGTACTAGGTCCATTGATTATAACACCCCATAGCTCATAATCAGAAGCTTGAATGAATATCCTCATTCTAGCTTCCAATAAGAATAATTTGAGCCATTAAAAAGTGGAGGTCTATTCGTAGAATGACCTTCAGCAAAGAACCAACTTGTGTTGCCATTTGGAACTTTAGCTCTTGATCGTGTGATCAAAATCTAACGGGCACTAGCTCTGATACCAATTGTTGGCCCAGATGACAACCCAAGGGGGGGGGTGAATTGGGTTCTTTAAAAATTAGCCTTTTAAATTATTTAGCTTGAGATGAATGAAGGCAAATGCAAAGTAAATATAAATTGCAGTGAATAAAACAGAGATAGAGAAAGAGACAATAGAACACGGCAAACACAAGAGTTTTATAGTGGTTCGGTGTATCCAACACCTACGTCCACTCCCAAGATTCACTTGGGTCCACACTATAATCACCCTAGATTACAGCAGAGTTGTTTTACAAGCTCACAACTCAAACTTGTTGTTTTCCCGGGCACACAACGAACCCAGCTGGTTTTCAAGGGCTCACCAGCACAAAAACCCTTAACCCAAGCTTAACCAAGCTTGAACTGAGGTAAGACTACCTCCTCTAGTTCAATCCCCCAGATTGAGCTAGACACAAAGAATATAAATATTGTTTGTTTAGTTACAAGGCTCCTTAATGAGCAGATAAATAAATGTAAGAATAGAGTTTAGATAAGCCTGATTTGCAGTTGGTTGGCTTTGAGCTTTTCTTCTTTTCTTTAACTCCTTTGAAGTGTAGAACCAGGCCTCAGCTCGGATTCTTCACGGAATATGTGTTGGAGTTGATTTGGGCTTTTCCTCTTTTCTTTGAGTGTTGGAAATCTCTTGAGATGCTCTGAATAGCACTTGGATTTTCTTCAGAAGCTTCCTTGGATTTGAGCTTGAACACAGAAGGAACTTCCTTTGATTTCACACTCTTTCTTTCACTCTATTTTGAATCACGGAATTTTTTAACTGAAGCTCTTTTTTTGATTTTTCTCTTCTTTTTCTTTGAAATAAATATCTCTCTATTCGTCTCTCTTTGATTTGAAACGGCTTCTCTATTTATAGATTCTGCAAAAATAGCCGTTAGAGACAAAGAAAAATAGCTGTTAATCAAAAATCTTACCGTTGACGCTGAGTTGGCATCCGGAAAAATCTCGCCCAGATTTGCTGGAGTCGACTCATGCTTTTCCCGAGTCAGCTCGAGGTCGTGATACTAAAAATAGAAATGTTCAGAAAGTCAAAGGGTCGACTCACCAAAAGTAAAGTGTCGACTCCTAAAAGTCGAGGGTTGACTCATGAAAAGTTGGGGTCGACTCGCGAAGTGCTCAGAAAAACACACCTCTAGTGTCTGAGCGGAGTCGACTCGCACAGTCATGGAGTCGGCTCGACAAATCGGGGGTCGACTCGTGAAATTACGTGGGTCGACTCAAGACAAATAGACATTTCTGTTCTCTGAGGGGAGTCGACTCTGAAACTCATGAGTCGGCTCCGGAACGTATCAAAAATCAGAAGTTTTCTGATTGACTTTAAAATCGTTTCAGATTCATTTTAAATCATTGTTTTGACTTGAATTAAATAAGATTGATATTAAGAATTAATTCAAGAAGTATTCCAAAAACTCATTGATTGATCTATGAATTATAAAATTTCTTTTTGAAAGCTTAAACATTGAGCTTAAAGTTACTTTCAAAATGATTAATGTCAAACTTTAACATTCTCATTGATTGTTCAAAATAAATTCATTGCACATGTAAATAAACATATCACATCTTTACAGTACTCATGGCTTTGGTAATCATCAAAATCAATAAGATTTGGGTCATATAGTTTTTCAACAAACTCCCCAACACTTTTTGTCCATTCGTCGAGGTAAACCATCATGGATAGTCCATCTTGCTTGGATGCGCATTGTTGTCTGATGAGAGTACTGAGACATATAAATGGGTTTTTCAGACATGGCTGGATGCAAATGGTGGTCAATCACCTATTGCCATAATGACTAACCAAGATAAGGCAATCGAGGCTGCTGTCAAAGAAGTTTTTCCTAACACACGACATCGATTTGTCTTTGGCATATATTGAAGAAGATACCTGAAAAGATTGGCCACATTTGCACGACAAATCCCAAGTTTATGGTTGATTTCGATGAGGCGATATATGATTCATTGACCATACAGTCATTCGAGGAAAGGTGGGCACATGTTATGGAGAAATATAAAGAATGCAAGTCTATAGATTGGTTCAATGTCCTTTACGAATGTCGGGATAAATGGGTCCTAGTTTACCTAAAGGATACATTCTTCGTAGGTTTGTATGTCATTGTCTTTGGTTCATGTTCGCGTTAAACGCTTTTTTTTTTGACAAAATTTTGAACAGGGATGTCATCTTCACAAAGGAGCGAGGGCATTAATTACTTCTTCGATGGGTTTATAAATTCGAAGACAACACTAACGGAGTTCATAAGTAAGTACGAAGATGCCTTGGAAAAAAGATACGAGCCCGAAAATGAGGAAGATAATAGGACGTTGCAAACGATTGCTTTCCTAAAGACATCATCACCTTTTAAGAGACAAGCTGCAGGAAGGTATACAAGGCGCATTTTCAAAAAATTTTAGAATGAGATCCTTGAAATGGCTGCATCAAATACAAAATTGATCAAGGAAACTAGCTACTGTTGTGTATATTCCGTAAAGTCGTATGAAAGGATTAAAGTCGATGGAATCGGCAAGGAGATGATCAAAGATTATATCATGTCATACGATAGAAATATTGAGGATGTCCAATGCCAGTGCCGATCCTTTCAGTTCAAGGGGTACCTGTGTAGGCATGCCTTGTTGGTTCTTCATCAAAGTGACGTATTTCGTTTACCGGATAAATACTTCTTGAAGAGATGGTGCAAGGACATGAAATACCAATTCGACGAATTTGACTGCAATACTGAAGGTTATGATAAAAGCACACAAAAAATCACGGTACGCAGTGACCATTTTTTAATTGAAATGTCTTAATATTTGTTTTCGTTAATATTATATTAATGATTGTAGATATAGTTTGCTGAGTCATCGGATGATGAAGCTCGCAGAGATAGCCTCCATGTCTGAAGATGCATTTAATGTAGTGATGGATGGTCTAACACCTATATTGAAAATTGTCGTGGATGCCAACTGCGCAGCTAAACCACGTACAGAGCTTGTAATTCAAGATCCTGAACAAATTAGGACGAAAGGTCGCCCGAGAGAGAATAGATTAAAGAGTGGAGTCGAGAAGAAGTCATAAAGATCAAGAAAAAATCAGGTCAAGGAAAGAGCTGCTTCAAGCATCAGGCAGACTTGTTTGCAGTCTATTAATACCGAAGAGGAACTGGAGAGAATTGTACCGCCTTCCAAAGCTTTGATGGACGAATTTGATGCTTATGTATTGAGTCAACTTACACAGGAGCATATATAAACATGGGTGTCGTAACTTTTGAACTAGGGTGTCTTGGTCGCAAATGAAGTGCTTTCAAATAGGGTGTCTATTTCAGTAAAATGAAATGCTTTTAGAGCGACGACACCCCAGCTCTTGGCTAACGACTCTCTAGCTCTTGTGCGGCGACACCCGAAAGGCGAAAACCTACGACATCCCAGTACTCGCGAACGGACACCGAAGATTTTAGCGCGACAACACCCCAGCTCCTGGCTAGCGACTCCCTAGCTCTTGCGCGGTGACACCCGAAAGGCAGAAACCTACGACATCCCAGTACTCGCGAACGGACACTGAAGATTTTAGCGCGACGACACCCTAGCTCCTGGCTAGCGACTCCCTAGCTCTTGCCCGGTAACACCCAAAAGGCGGAAACCTATGACATCCCAGTACTTGCGAACGGACACCAAAGATTTTAGCGCGACGACATCCCAGCTCCTGGCTAGCGACTCTCTAGCTCTTGCATAGTGACACCCGAAAGGCGGAAACCTACGACATCCCAGTACTCGCAAACGGACACCAAATATTTTAGCGTGACGACACCCCAGCTCCTGGCTAGCGACTCCCTAGCTCTTGCGCGGCGACACCCGAAAGGCGGAAAACCTACGACATCCCAGTACTCGCGAACGGACACCGAAGATTTTAGCGCGACGATACCCCAGCTCCTGGCTAGCGACTCCCTAGCTCTTGCGCGGCGACACCCAAAAGGTGAAAACCTATGATATCCCAGTACTCGCGAACGGACACTGAAGATTTTAGCACGACGACACCCTAGCTCCTGGCTAGCGACTCCCTAGCTCTTGCGCGGCGACACCCGAAAGGCGGAAACCTACGACATCCCAGTACTCGCGAACGGACACCAAAGATTTTAGCGCGACGACACCCCAGCTCTTGGCTAACGACTCCCTAGCTCTGCGCGGCGACACCCGAAAGGCGGAAACCTACGAAGGCAAACATATGAATAAATTGAGGACACCCCTGCTCGCAATATAAAATTTGTGCATTTGTATTAAATATTAATCAGTGTTAATATGAATAAATACATTCAATTTTCATTCAAAGAAGACTAAAAAATTATGAACATTTTTCGACAATGTCGCTAATTTTTTGTTCATGCCCTCTCTCAATATCGTCGTAACTAAGTGTCGTCGGTAATCTCTGACTTCCTCATCCATGAAATCCATCTTCATATCAGGATTGTCCCGTCGAGCAAGACATTCCATGTATCTCAGACAGTATAGGCCGCAATCCAGCGATCCGGTCGGTTGGCTTGGGCAATCTGAAATCTCTTCCATCGGCCAAGTCATCGCTTCCTTTTTATCGCAGTAGATATAGAATATGTGGCCAAGAATTGTATGCCATTTCCTTGCATTGGCCTTGTACTTGGGGTTGCGTTTCATTGAATTTAGGTGCATGAACACCTTTCTTTCCATGTCGACAGCAACCAAATGCCAGTGCAAGTTATCAGAGTTTATTATGGTGAAAAGAAATCAGAATTGGGCCTTATCTTCATCCGATACATTGTCAAATATCGAGGCCCCTGATGTTCCAGCGAGTTCATGAGCAGGTGATGAGGAAGTCAGACACAGAGCGGATACGAAAACTGATGCAAATATGCACTTATGGTATCGGTCGGGATGCTCTATCTAGTTGCGCATCAGAAACTCCTAGCTGGCATCAATTATCTGCCAATGCAATATAAACCGATTAATATAATTCTAAAATCAACAACTAGAACAGGTTTCTTGATATACTTACATCATCTATTATCACTTCATTGTTAATGAGATCTTGAAGATTTTTCCTTGTTACAACGCCAAAAACATATTGGTGTAGACGATCTCGTCGGTTAGTTGTTCGCTCAAAAAATTTTGAATAATAATTTGATCATCTTCGACCATTGTGTTGGGCTTTGATGTGCCAACTGTCTTCGCCGACTTTTTAGAACGGGTTGTCTCATAACATTCTCTGACGACCGTGGATGCCTTACGCTTCCTCGGCTCTTTTTTAACCCTCCTAACAAGCGAAGGCACTCCAACGATTTCTATGTCCATATTATCACCCTTTGGCGCAGGGGTGCCAAATTTATTATCGGATATGGACTCATCTTTATGTTCATTCCCATGCTCTGTTTTATCATCCAATGAATCCCCCTCCAATCTCTTCTCCTCTGCTTTTGCATTCCCCATCTCAATTGGACACTCGGATGAATGGTCCTCCTCCATCTTCTTCTCCTCACTATTTCCATTACCAGGCTCGCGGAGGACCAACTCCAGGGAATGCACCTTCTCTGTTTTCCCGTCTCCCTTGTCCTCCTCATTTATTGCATTACTTTCCTTTCTGAGCAGTGATCTGAGAAGGCTCTCAGCAATGGACAGCCTGTGCCTGACATCGTCGAGTTGATCCTTAACGCACTCCAATTCAGTCCTCAACTCGGCACATCCTGCACAACCATCCGTTGGTTGAGGGGCACATGTTTCTGTTGGTTGAGGGGATGCTACATTCTGCTGAGTGAGAAGCCAACGCTCTTCTGATAGTGGTACAGTAGCTCCCTCCATCTGCAACGCAAGATGATAACAAATTAATATTAAGTGAACATATTGATGCATTAAGTTGAAAAATATGGTCAGAGCAATGGAGCAATGTATTTTCTTACCAAGTCGTGAGGCTGCAAGTTGGCAACCCGAACCGACTGGATCTTCATTTGGTGGTCATACCACTTTAACAGCCGGGGTAGTTTATCAGGGTATGCTGGTTCTCGCATTGATGTATGCTCGAGGAACCACGCCTGAACATGATATTTTTTGGATATTAAATAATGTAATATTAAAAAAATTATACTAAGAACACTACTTATGCGTCTCAATAATCCTTACCACCAGTGTTGCCGAGCATCCGAATAGGGTAGGCTGCCTCCTAACTTTTTTTGCATTCTTTGAGTGGACTGGCTCCTCGGAACGCAAGCAAGCAGCTATTTCTGGGAGAGCCAGAACAATCAACTCCTTTAATGCCGAAGCCCAGTCGATGCTATCCAGTTGACTTAAGTCATCCAAGTGCTGGATGAGATACCATGGACATCTCTGATTAGACTTTGGAGCCAAAAACATGGCCAACATGTATGCGATCCAAAGTCAGACGGTGTCCTTGACATCCTCCTGTACCTTAGATGATCGGAGTTGAAATATTAACTTCTCCAAACCTTCTTGGCGAAGATCTAAACCCTGGCCAAACCGTCTGAACAACCTTCCGTTGAACATTGGCTGGACGTGTCGATCTTCTTCCCACGAGCTGGAAGTCCCAGAATGAGTGCGACTTCGTCGGCACTGAATAGAACTGGCTTTCCATAGAAAATGAACTCGTCGCCTCCATTGTGACATCTTATGATGTCTGCTAGCAGTCGCCCGTCGACTGTGAACATCTGCATGTCGACGAAGGCACCAAATGGGGTCCTTCGAATAAGTTTTGTATGCCGTCTAGCGAACCCCATCTTCCAAACCTTCTGAACGTATACGGTCGGCCTACAACTATTCTTAAACAACTGGGAAGCCTTCACTGGGGGGACTGGAACAATTTTCATGTCAACTGAAACATGGGGTAAGACATAAGACATACTTGTCATGAAATTTTAAGAGAGGATGTCATAATATTTTAACATAGTGATAAATATTCCTAAAGGAGCCGCATCCTCATTCGAACGAAGAACCATGTCCTTGCATTGTTCTGCCATTTTCTCCGTCTGCTTCTTCTTGTTCGCGGTCTTCGTCCACAAGCGAAAGCACTCATCTCCATGAATGAAGTATAGGAAGAATGAACTATGGAAGAAATTTAGGAGACTAGTGGCTTCTCGAGCAAGAGACGAAGGATGGCTTCTCGAGCAAAAGAATGGCTTCTCGAGCAACAGACGAATGACTTCTAGGGTTTATGCCGACCTCAGAGAAATACGAAAGGACACCAGGATCGCCACGATCACATCACACTGACCCGCAACCCATAGGAACTGCCCATGTTTTGTAACTTTTATCGAAAGATGGCATGGCTGAGTTACTAGGGTGTCATCGAATTAGTACTAGGGTGACATCAAAATTCCTGCCTTGTTTAAGCATGGGTGTCGTCGCCTTAAAGCTAGGGTGTCGTGAGATTTCAATTGGGGTGTCGCAAAGGATTTACGGCCGAATTCGAACTAGGGTATCGCGGGGATTCTTTATGTGGTCAGTTTTAAGTAAGGGTGTCGTCGCCTTAAAGCTAGGGTGTCGTGAGATTTCAAATGGGGTGTCGCGAAGGATTTACGGCCGAATTCGAACTAGGGTGTCGCGAGGATTCTCTATGTGGTCAGTTTTAAGTAAGAGCATCGTTGCCTTAAAGCTAGAGTGTCGTGAGATTTCAACTGGGGTGTCATGGAGGATTTATGGCCGAATTCAAACTAGGGTGTCGCGGGGATTCTCTATGTGGTCAGTTTTAAGTAAGGGTATCGTTTCCTTAAAGCTAGGGTGTCGTGATATTTCAACTGGGGTGTCGCGAAGGATTTTCGGCCGAATTTGAATTAGGGTGTCGCTGGGATTCTCTCTGTGGTTAGTTTTAAGCACGGGTGTCGTCTCCTTAGAGCTGGGTGTCGTGAGATTACATCTGGGGTGTCGCGAAGGATTTTTGGCCGAATTCGAACTAGGGTGTTGCGGGGATTCTCTCCGTGGTCAGTTTTAAGCACGGGTGTCATCTCTTTAAAGCTAGGGTGTCATGAGATTTCAACTGGGGTGTCGCGAAGGATTCCTGGCCGAATTCCACCAGGGGGTGTCGCGGGGATTCTCTCTGTGGTCGGTTTTAGGCACGGGTGTCGTCGCCTTAAAGCTAGGGTATCGTGAGATTTCAACTGGGATGTCACGAAGGATTTCGGCCGAATTCCACAGGGTGTCATGGGGATTCTCTCCGTGGTCATTTGTAAGCACAGGTGTCATCACCCTAAAGCTAGGGTGTCGTGAGATTTCAACTGGGGTGTCATGAATGATTTTCGGCCGAATTTCATAGGGGTGTCGCTGGGATTCTCTCCGTGGTCATTTGTAAGCACGGGTGTCGTCGCCCTAAAGCTAGGGTGTCATCACCCTAAAGCTAGGGGTGTCGCGGGGATTCTCTCCTGGGGTGTTTGCTGCCATTCGCTCTTATCTTGTTGAAACCCACGACACCCTAGTTCAAAACCCATGACACCCGTGCTCAAAACCCATGACACCCTAATAAAATCCCACGACACCCGTGCTCAAAACACGACACCCGTGCTCAAAACCCACGACACCCTAGTTCAAAATCCACGACACCCTAGTTCAAAACCCACGACACCCTAGTTCAAAATGTTAAGACAAGCAGCATTAGTTCAAAACCCACGACACCCTTGCAGAAAAAACCACTACACCCTAGTTGAAAACTCGCCACGACACTATAGTTCAAAACGTTAAGACAAAGCATTAGTTGAAAACCCACGACACCCTAGTAGAAAACCCTATCGTCAAGATCATAAACCACAACAACCTCATAACGAAAGAATGTTTTGTGCTGCGGACGAAATTTCCTCCAGAAGTTTTTGTACAAAGACTCCAGTAGCTAGGTTTTCCAGCCTCGAAGCTGAAATATTTTCTTTCGACCGGACTCTCAGAGCGAGGGCGACGGTTCGTGCTCAACTGATTTCGGTGATGCATCCGAAATCCAGAGCGAGGGGAAAGAAAGGGGAAGAAAGAGTTCTTCTTGCACATATGAAATCCAACGTAAAATGGTGCTAGGATGAGAGAAAGGGCATTTTCGTTTGCACGTTAATTTTTAAAAAAGTGAACTGCTTTAAATGCCCGTCACATTCAGAACGTTACATCGTAGCAGAGCCATACCGTCCGGCACCGTCATCCACATAGGCTCCACGTGGACCAATTAGAAGAGGCGGTGCAGCCCACGTAGGCCTTGCTGCACCGGGGGCGGTGTACAAAGACTTTTCCTTGAGTCTAATCTGACGGTTGGCTGCAGTAGGAGATGATGAGGACCTGAGGTGGCAATGCGGGGGCCGCTGGGCACTCCGTTTCCTGTTTCCGTTTCGATACCGGATGGACAAAACTTAAAAAGGTGCAGAAAAAGCTATTTGTGCACCGCGTTGGATGCACAGTAAGACAAATGCATCGCACATGTGTGATCATGCATGTTTAAAATATTTTTATTTTTTTATATGTACTGATAAATTAGTGCATACAACGCATATTTCTGCACTGCATACAATGCATAAATTTTTTTTAAAAAAATACATTTTGTTTGTCTTTACCTCTTGAAAGAAGAATTTTGGTGAAAGAAAAAAGATAATGAAGGAAATATGCTATAGAGGCAATTTTATATGTAAGTTTTTAAAAGTTATGGAAGAAAAGCTTTAATAATTTTAATATCTTTTTAATTTTTTTTAATTATTATTTTTAACTTTTTAATAAAAATAAAAAATATACAATAAATCTTATCATTTTTGTTACTTCTAACCTTAGATCAAGTATTATTAATATTTATAAATTATCAAAGTCATAAAAAACTTTTTATCTTTGATGTGTCTCTCTTTCTTTCCAAAACCTCTTTCTATCTCTCTTTCGATCGCCATATACTTTTTCATGCAATGTAGTATTTATCATCTTTGAACTTATTAAAATTGGCAATCACTGTGTAATTAGGTGGGCATTAGGATTTTTTTTATTCATCTTCATTTTTATATCTCACAAATAAAAAAGAGCATTTGGTTTATGAAAATGAGGCTCTTGAATGAGAACTAAATCACATGTTCTGATTCTATTATTTATTTAAAAAGAAATTAAAATTTAATTTTAATTCCTTATAAAATCATAATGATATTTTAGTATGAATAAGAAATTTGAACTGTTGGTCAAGGTTGTGGTTCTATTCTAGCACCTCATAGTCATTTTTCTCTCACGCATAACCATTTTAATCATTTTCGTGCAACCTTCTTTCTCCTCTTTCAACAAAGTCCACTTCCCTATTCCACTTGTTAGAAATCCAAATTATTGGCTAAGATTATGATTCGTATTCAGTGCTCCCTCTTATCTTTCTCTTGTGTAATCATTCTCATCCTTCTCACACAATCTTCTTTTCTATTCTTCTTTCCTCTTCTCACCCAAAGCTCGCCTCCTTCTCTTATCTTATGACCCATCTTATTACAAAAATCATAAGTTCTTTCTCAACAATATAAGCAATAGATAACTTAGGATGAATAGTGAACAATAGAAGGTATCTAAGAACAATTTTCTCAATGAGTAGCCATTAAAATTATATATTAAAAAAATTAAAAATAAAGCCTTAGTCAATACATTAAAAAAATAAAGCCCTAATCAAACCCTAACATAAAAACCTCAAGGGATCTTTCCTTTTCTATTCTTCTTTGCCTCTCCTTCTCTTCCTCGACACTCCAAAATTTTTAGATCCCATAATGTTATTATATTATGTTTTATATATTTTTTCTTTGTTTATTAATTTTAGATCTATTTATTTATAAAATAAATATTAAATTAAGTACATATATAAACAAATTTCATTTTGATTCAAATTTCTATACGAACTAAACAGATGGAAGGAATAAGCAATTCTAATTTCATTTTTAATAAAATTTATTCTAACATCAAATCAAATGAATCCTAAAATATAATAAAATATTTTATTTTAATATATAAGCATATATTTATGATATTAAATTTATAATTCATTATTTTATTTTATTTATTTTGTTTAAGCAAACAAATAAATGGTATAGAACCTTCTTTGTTGATCCAATTGAGGATTTTGATGATTAACAAAACTATTGAGTATAACATTTGATGTTACTAATGATTTTGATTAAGTTTTTCAGATTATAAGTCTATTTATGATCAAAATCAAGAAGGAAAATCAAGTTCTGGTTTGAATCTAATGTCAAGGTAAGACTGCAGACATTAGAGTCGACACATGGAATCACAGAGCCGACTCCGAAAACGGCACAGACTTAGAGTCGACTCCGGGACTGTGAGAGCCGACTCTATCAGAAACAACAGAACGTTGGATTTTCAGGCCACGACTTAGAGTCGACTCCCAGACTGTTAGAGTCGACTCCAGAAGAATTTTGTGTCGACCCCAGAAAAGTCAGAGACGACTCCAGATCGAGCGGATTAAATTTCGAGTTAGAGCCGACTCCAGAAAAGTTAGAGCCGACTCCAGAATGTCAGACACGGCTCCAGAACTGTCAGAACGACTCTAAACTTTATCTTTATCTATTTTAATCCCAACGGCTATTGTTATTTATGGATCTAATCCTTTTTCACTTGCTTCTAACGGATAGTTTCACACTATTTGTGGATTAATCGGATCTATAAGAAGAGGGTGATTGCATCCCAAAAAGAAGAAGAAAAGAGAAGAGAGAGGCAAAAAGAAAAGAATAGAGAAAATCCTTGAGATCCATCAGAAAAGAAAAGAGGGAAAACCTGTAAGGAAAGATCATACTCATTCCCCAAAAGAAGAGAAAGAGATTCCAAGCCTTTGCTGTTCTATTTAGAAGAAATCTCAAGAGAAGGAAGAAGCCCTAGTTTTTCTGATCTTCTGAGTCTCAAGAGCATATTCAAAGGAAGATCCATTCAAAGGAAGAGAAGGAAGAAGCCACCAAGATCTTCGAATCAGGCTTTGGTTCCTAATCTCTTATTATTGTTTCATTATTGTATATTTGCTCATTGAAGGAGCAGTTTGCTTTTGTAAAATCAAATACTGTTTGCTGGGTCAATCTGGTGATTGATTCAGTTGAGGCTGTTAGCCTTGTGCAAGCATTAGCTTGTGGTTTTAGGTTTTGTGCTGGTGAGCCTTGAAAACCAGCTGGGTTCGTTGTGCACCCGGGAAAACAACAAGTTTGAGTTGTGAGCTTGCAAAACAACTCTGCTGTAATCAGTTTGATTATAGTGTGGACCCAAGAGGTACTTGGGAGTGGACGTAGGTGTAGGTACACCGAACCACTATAAAATCTATTGTGTTTGCCGTGATTGTCTCTTTATCTTCAACTCTCTATTTATAGTTGCTTAGTTTTAAACTTGTGAATCTAAGTTTTTATTTCCGCTGGGGGTTATCTTTCAAAAGAGTTTAATTTTTGAAAAACCCAATTCACCCCCCCTCTTGGGTTGCTATCTGGACCAACAATTGGTATCAGAGCTAGTGCTCATTTGATTTGATCTAACGATCAAGAGTCAAAGATCCACATGGCAACTCAAGCTGGTTCATCTTTTTCCGAAGGTCAATCTACTAATAGACCACCCTTATTTAATGGTTCTAACTATGGTTATTGGAAGGCTAGAATGAAAATATTCATTCAAGCACTTGACTATGATCTATGGAGTATTATAGTCAATGGACCACACACACCCACTGCTAGAGTTAATGGCATGGAGATTCCTAAACCGAAAACGGAATGGGATGAACATGATAGAAAATTGGCACAACTCAATGCCAAAGCAATGAATGTCTTATACTGCTCATTAGATGCAAATGAATTCAATCGCATATCTATTTGCATTTCTGCTAAGGAAATCTGGGATAGACTTGAGGTTACCCATGAGGGAACAAATCAAGTCAAGGAATCCAAGATTAACATGCTAGTTCATAAATATGAATTGTTTAAAATGGATGCATGTGAATCTATTGCTGATATGTTTACAAGATTTACTGACATAGTTAATGGTTTAAAAAGTCTTGGTAAATCTTATGATAATTCTGATCTTGTGAGAAAGGTCTTGCGTTCCTTGCCTAGGACTTGGGAAGCTAAGGTGACGGCAATACAAGAAGCAAAGGATCTAAGTACACTACCCCTAGAAGAACTGTTGGGATCCTTGATGACTCATGAGCTTCAAATCAAGCAACATGTTGATGATGATGAGTCAAAGAAGAAGAGAACTATGGCTCTTAAGATTTCTGAATATATGGAAGAGCCTCATGAATCCGAAGATGAAAGTGATGATGAGGACATGGCACTCATCACAAGAAAATTTAAAAGATTCATGAAGAAGAAGAAGTTTGAAAAGAAAAAGCCCTTTGCAAGAAAAGATGAGGACAAGGGCAAAGAAAAGGAAGTTATTTGCTTTGAATGCAAGAAGCCGGGTCACTTTAAATCTGAATGCCCTCAACTAAAGAAAGGCACCCGGAGGTTCAAAAAGAAGGCAATGATGGCCACATGGAGCGATTCGGAAAGCACAAGTTCCGAAGAAGAAGAAAAGAGTGAAATGGCCAATCTATGCTTCATGATGAGGTAAGTCCGAGTTTTCTTGATGACTTCACTTTTGATGAATTGATGTGCAAACCTAAGTTCAAAGAACAAAGATTTGAAAACTCAAATGCAAAAACTATCATTAGAAAATGAAAAGCATGTTATAAAGAACTTTTAATGAAAAAGAAGTTGATAGACTTAAGCCTATAGTTGATAAATTTACAAGCTCTATCAAACTTAATATGATTTTGCTCTGGATTAGGATATAATCCACTTATGACGGGTGACAAAGGACATAAATCATATATCTTCACATCCCAAAGGAACCCTTGAATTGGGTACCTAAAAGAGGTGGAGTCAGTTACATTTGGCGACATGGCAAAGGCAATCATGGGTTTGGTAAGATTCAAATTACTCCATCTACTCATATTGATAATGTTTTATATGTTGATGGACTTAAACATAATCTAATAAGTATTAGCCAACTGTGTGACAAAGGTTTCAAAGTTTCCTTTGAAGCTTCTGTTTGCACTGTTACTAATCCCATTGATAATAGCATTATTCTTGTTGGTAAACGCTATGGCAATGTGTACTTAATTGATTTGAGTAATTTATCTCCAAGTAATCATTGCTTAGTTGCTATAATGCTAATATGAATGAGATTGGTTGGCTTGTGGCATCGTAGATTAGGTCATGCAAGCACACACCTAATTTCAAATTATTAAAATGGATTTAGTTAAAGGTATTCCTAGTCTAAATTTTGAAAATAATCGAATATGTGATGCATGTCAATTTGGAAAACAAACAAGAACTTCTTTCAAATCTAAGAATGTTGTTTCAACTACTAGGCCACTAGAGCTACTACACATGGACCTTTTTGGACCTACTAGAACCACAAGTCTAGGAGGAAAGAAATATGGTCTTGTGATAGTAGATGATTACTCTAGATTCACTTGGGTAATGTTTTTGGCTCACAAAGATGAGACTTTCTCAATATTCATGAAATTTTCAAGAAAGTCACAAATGAGAAAAACACTACCATAGTGTCTATTAGAAGTGATCATGGAACTGAATTTGAAAATCACTTATTTGAAAAATTTTTTTGAAAAAGGCATACATCATAACTTCTCTGCACCTAGAACACCACAACAAAATGGAGTTGTAGAAAGGAAGAATAGGACTTTAGAAGACATGGCCCGTACCATGCTATGTGAAAGCCAACTTCCAAAATATTTTTGGGCGGAAGCTATAAACACAGCATGTTACATTCTAAATAGAGCCCTAATTAGACCTATCCTTAAGAAAACTCCCTATGAACTTTGGATCAATAGGAAACCAAATTTAAGTTATTTTCATGCATTTGGTTGTAAATGTTTTATTCATAACAATGGTAAGGATAATCTTGGGAAGTTTGATGCAAAGTCTGATGAAGGTATCTTCCTAGGATATTCTACATCTAGCAAAGCATATAGAGTATTTAATAAGAAAAGCTTAGTTGTAGAAGAATCCATTCATATAGTGTTTGATGAGTCTTTAGCATCAAGTTCAGAAAAATTGATGATGAGGAAGATACATCTTTGATTGAAAGAGATATTGAAAAATTAAATGTATCTTCAGATCAAGAACCTGAAGTTAAGGATGATGACTCACCTAAGGATGATGGTATTGATACTGTTCAAAATGATCAAGATCTACCTAGAGATTGGAGATATGCTTATGGTCATCCTAAGGACCTAATCATAGGTGATCCATCTCAAGGTGTAAGGACTAGATCATCAATGAGAGATATCAATAATCATCTTGCATTTGTATCTCATATAGAACCTAAGACTATAGAGGAAGCCGAGAAAAGATAGTTATTGGATGTTAGCAATGCAGGAAGAATTAAACCAATTCACTAGAAATCAAGTATGGACCCTAGTTGAAAGACCTAAAAATCACCTATAATAGGATCTAAATGGGTATTTAGAAATAAATTAGATGAAAATGGCATAGTAATTAGAAACAAAGCTAGATAGTTGCAAAAGGATATAATCAAGAAGAAGGTATAGATTTTGATGAAACTTTTGCACCTGTTGCTAGATTAGAAGCCATTAGGCTATACTTGCATTTGCATGTCATATGAATTTCAACTTATTTCAAATGGATGTTAAAAGTGCATTTCTAAATGGTTTTATAAATGAGGAAGTTTATGTTGAACAACCTCCTGGTTTTGAAGATCATGAATTTCCAAACCACGTCTTCAAACTACACAAAGCACTTTATGGTTTAAAGCAAGCACCTAGAGCTTGGTATGATAGATTAAGTAAATTTTTAATTGAAAATGACTTTTCTAGAGGAAATGTTGATAAAACATTGTTTTTGAAAAGAAAAGGAAAGGATTTATTAATCGTTCAAATTTATGTTGATGACATTATATTTGGTGCTACTAACAATCTTCTTTGTCAAGAATTTGCTAAGCTAATGCAGGGAGAATTCGAGATGAGCATGATGGGAGAACTAAACTTCTTCCTTGGACTTCAAATCAAACAAGAGAAAGCGGGAATTTTCATTAACCAAACAAAGTATACAAAGGAAATACTCAAGAAATTTGGTATGGAATCTGCTAAACCTCTTGGTACACCAATGAGTCCCTCATGCAAGCTGGACAAGGATGAAGAGGTAAGAAAGTAGATCAAAGCATTACAGAGGTATGATTGGATCACTTCTTTATCTAACTGCAAGTAGGCCAGATATCATGTTTTCTGTCTGCTTATGTGCAAGATATCAATCTAATCCTAAGGAATCACATTTACTTGCTGTTAAAAGAATCTTTAGATACTTAAATGGAACTAAAAATGTAGGATTATGGTATTCTAGAGACTCAACCTTAAAATTGATTGCTTATTCTGATTCTGACTATGCTGGTTGTAAGTTAGATAGAAAGAGTACAAGTGGGGTATGCCAACTTTTAGGAAGTAACTTAATCTCTTGGTTTAGCAAGAAGCAAAATTCGGTTGCATTATCCACTGCTGAGGCAGAGTATGTTGCAGCTGGAAGTTGCTGTGCTCAAATCCTTTGGATTAAGCGACAACTTGAAGATTATGGTATCACACTTGATAAAATACCTATTAAATGTGATAATACTAGTGCTATCAATCTAACTAAAAATCCAATTCAACATTCAAGAACTAAACACATTGAAATTAGACATCACTTTATTAGAGAACATGTAACTAACAAAGATGTTTGTCTTGAATATGTTAATACTAATGATCAATTAGCTGATATTTTTACCAAACCTTTGAGTGAGGAGAGATTTTGCTATCTTAGAGGAGAATTAGGAGTTTGTGATCCTTTAGAATAATTTTCTGAAACTCTTAAGGACAACAACTATCTAGACTTCAATAATTTCTTGAAAATCCTCTTTGTCCAATAAGGAAATCTATCTAGAAATTGATTCATTGTTTCCCCAATTATTAAGGAACACTTTATCTAGAGTTTGATGATTAATTTGATCAGTTTCAGATCCTTGAAATTTGATTTTTTCTCTGAAACTATTGTGGAGTCGACACCTGCAGTTTGGAGTCGACACCTTCTTATTTTGATGTTCTGTCTGGGCAATTAGAGCCGACTCTGGCTTCTGTAGAGCCGACTCTAATTCGGGCGCTGACAGATTCTCTGGTTCGGAGCCGACACCTCGTTTTCGGGAGTCGACTCTAAGTGGAACTAGGTCAAAATAAAAAGGGCGGAGTCGACCCCAAACGATTCCTATCGTCTCCTAAACCTTTTCCAAGCTGTTCCAAACTGATTCCAAACCCTCCAAATCCCTCAAAACCCTTGATTACTCATTCCAATCGAATCCAATGGCTCCCAAAAGGCGTGCTATCATTGGTGGTTCGACTGTTCCGACGAAGCGCCGTTCAAATCGGAGGCAACCTTCGTCATCTTCTTCATCTGCCACTCAAGATGACTCTCCACCCTCACCATCTTCTCCTCGAGTCGACCAATTAGCTGGTAAGGCCATTACAACCGGAAGAAAAGTTGATTTTAACTTTTTTATTTCGGAGGCTTTGCTATTGGGCGATTGTTGAAAGAAATGGGATGGGAGAAGGTCTGTTCTTTGGATATCCCTACCTACCCTGCCCTAGTAAGAGAGTTTTATAATGATTTAAGTAGAGGAGAGGGAGGCTTAGTAGTGTTGTAAGAGGAACAAAGGTAATCATCACAGCCGAATCCCTTGGTAATTTATTGGAAATGCCTACTGTTGGACTTGTTGAATATCATCATGAAGATAGAGGAGGAGCACTATCAAGGATGTTAGGGAGAGAAGTTTCTGAGTTTGAGGAAATCTTGGCAAATCAACTTAATTTGGAACTCAGATTACTTCACAATATCTGTGGAAGGATTCTATTTCCTAAAATCGGAAGGTTTGAATATGTCTCGGAGCGAGACGTTTATTGATGGACTGCATACTCACTGGTAGACCTTAAATCTTGCTGAAATGATGATAGGCTATATGGCGGAGGCAGCTACTAAGAAGAGATCTACATTGCCATATGGTATGGTTTTAACATTGGTATTCAGAAGCCAAGGTGTACTTATAATGGACAATGAGCCACTAAGAAAATTAAGACATACAGATTACTATAGTGTCTCTACAATTCACCGAATGGGCTTTAGAAAAGAAAATGGAAACTGGATTAAAAGAGGACATGAGGCCAGAGCTGAAGAGGTTAGAGTTGAGGAAGTCAGAGGAGAAGACATTCCTGAACCATCTGCTGGACCTTCTTCTGCTGGACCTTCTGCTGGACCGCTGGACCCTCAGAAGCTGGACCTAGCTCTCAACTTCCACATCAGTCAGCATTGGCATCTGAAAGATTTTCTGAGGAGCAAATTGGTCAGCTCAGAGCTTTACTTGCTGAGTATGACAGTCAAAGAACAAATGATATGTGTAAATTAAGAGAGGAGTTCAATCAATTAAAGGATGAGATTAATTCAAGACTTGACATGATTTCTTTTCAATTAGCAATTCCGTCGAATCCTTTAGCACTGATCTTCATAAAATTTTTGAAAGGATGGAAGGCATTGCAGACGGTTCTGGAACTTATCTTCATGCTACAGTCAACTGAAGAAAGATATCGACCTTGCCGTCTCTCAAATTGAAGCTTGTCTTGAAAGTTTTAAGAAACCCAAAAAGATGATGTTATGGAAATGATTGGACATTTAAAGAAAATTGTGTATAAGCATATTTGATTTTGATTTCAATCCTAGGTTGTATCTTAGGATTTCTTGTTTCTTTCTTAGCATGTATCTAGGATTTACATACTTAAATCTGTCATTTTAAAATACATGTAATGGATCTTGCTTTGGAATACAAATGTTTGAATGAATATTACACTTTTATTACAAATTTATCTTTGATTGAATGTCAATGAATAAGTTTCCTATCTTTATGTTTATTCGAACCAACATCTCGCTTAATAACATTCTTTATTGCTTTAAACTCACCTTATTGTTGATAACAAAAAAGGGGGAGAGATAAGTGTATATGCATATAAAAGAGAAAGAGAAAGAGAAAGAAAATGAAGAACAATTCTGAGAATAGAAAGAATGAGAGAATTTTTAGAAAAAAATTCAGTTTATCTACATAGGGGGAGCTATTCAATGCAGGGGGAGCTTAATAAATTTCTCCATATAAAAGTTAAATCATTTTGATTGATGTCAAGTTTTGTTTATTTTTATTCATTTTGAATATTGGCATCAAATTCTCTATTAGAAAGTCTCTAAGCTTTAACAATGTCTATAATTCTCAATTCAAATGAATTTTTTAATGCATATACTCAAAGTTTTTGTCATCATCAAAAAGGGGGAGATTGTTGACCCAATTGAGGATTTTGATGATTAACAAAACTATTTGAGTATAACATTGATGTTACTAATGATTTTGATTAAGTTTTTCAGATTATAAGTCTATTTGATGATCAAAATCAAGAGGAAATCAAGTTCTGGTTTGAATCTAATGTCAAGGTAAGACTGCAGACATTAGAGTCGACACATGGAATCACAGAGCCGACTCCGGAAAATGGCACAGACTTAGAGTCGACTCCGGGACTGTGAGAGCCGACTCTATCAGAAAAACAGAACGTGGATTTTCAGGCCACGACTTAGAGTCGACTCCCAGACTGTTAGAGTCGACTCCAGAAGAATTTTGTGTCGACCCCAGAAAAGTCAGAGACGACTCCAGATCGAGCGGATTAAATTATTTCGAGTTAGAGCCGACTCCAGAAAAGCCAGAGCCGACTCCAGAATGTCAGACACGGCTCCAGAACTGTCAGAACGACTCTAAACTTTATCTTTATCTATTTTAATCCCAACGGCTATTGTTATTTATGGATCTAATCCTTTTTCACTTGCTTCTAACGGATAGTTTCACACTATTTGTGGATTAATCGGATCTATAAGAAGAGGGTTGATTGCATCCCAAAAAAAAGAAGAAAAGAGAAGAAAGAGGCAAAAAGAAAAGAATAGAGAAAATCCTTGAGATCCATCAGAAAAGAAAAGAGGGAAAACCTGTAAGGAAAGATCATACTCATTCCCCAAAAGAAGAGAAAGAGATTCCAAGCCTTTGCTGTTCTATTTAGAAGAAATCTCAAAGAAGGAAGAAGCCCTAGTTTTTCCAATCTTCTGAGCCTCAAGAGCATATTCAAAGGAAGATCCATTCAAAGGAAGAGAAGGAAGAAGCCACCAAGATCTTCGAATCAGGCTTTGGTTCCTAATCTCTATTATTGTTTCATTATTGTATATTTGCTCATTGAAGGAGCAGTTTGCTTTTGTAAAATCAAATACTGTTTGCTGGGTCAATCTGGTGATTGATTCAGTTGAGGCTGTTAGCCTTGTGCAAGCATTAGCTTGTGGTTTTAGGTTTTGTGCTGGTGAGCCTTGAAAACCAGCTGGGTTCGTTGTGCACCCGGGAAAACAACAAGTTTGAGTTGTGAGCTTGCAAAAACTGCTGTAATCAGTTTGATTATAGTGTGGACCCAAGAGGTACTTGGGAGTGGACGTAGGTGTAGGTACACCGAACCACTATAAAATCTATTGTGTTTGCCGTGATTGTCTCTTTATCTTCAACTCTCTATTTATAGTTGCTTAGTTTTAAATTGTGAATCTAAGTTTTTATTTCCGCTGGGGGTTATCTTTCAAAAGAGTTTAATTTTTGAAAAACCCAATTCACCCCCCTCTTGGGTTGCTATCTGGACCAACAATTGGTATCAGAGCTAGTGCTCATTTGATTTGATCTAACGATCAAGAGTCAAAGATCCACATGGCAACTCAAGCTGGTTCATCTTTTTCGAAGGTCAATCTACTAATAGACCACCCTTATTTAATGGTTCTAACTATGATTATTGGAAGGCTAGAATGAAAATATTCATTCAAGCACTTGACTATGATCTATGGATATATAGTCAATGGACCACACACACCACTGCTAGAGTTAATGGCATGGAGATTCCTAAACAGGAAACGGAATGGGATGAACATGATAGAAAATTGGCACAACTCAATGCCAAAGCAATGAATGTCTTATACTGCTCATTAGATGCAAATGAATTCAATCGCATATCTATTTGCATTTCTGCTAAGGAAATCTGGGATAGACTTGAGGTTACCCATGAGGGAACAAATCAAGTCAAGGAATCCAAGATTAACATGCTAGTTATAAA